>CM059215.1:27432033-27577990 GCA_030347435.1 Clarias fuscus | reverse complement strand
TTTGTGTAAATGAATGTATGTCAACATTATTCAGAGTGAAGGTAGTTTACTCCTCATCATCGACTATCATACAGTATATACACAACATCATGGTCTCTATCCCTGAACTTATGAGGAAGTCCGCACGGCTTAACCTAATTGTATCTTTCTTCTACTGTATGTATTAGTTGAATTCTGTTGAACTTTAACTTAAACTAATGGGATTTTTTTTCTAGATAGATTTTTTTTTAAGGGCATTTTCCATTTAAATTTCAAAGTAGCATATCTTGTCTTCCCCTGGGCAGATCGCAATGAAACAAAGCCTAGATTTTGCTTAAATCTCGGCCAAATACACCCAATTAAAGTTATTTCAGGAGTTTTTATGTGATTTGTGCACATACAAACAGACAGACAAAAATTGCAAAATAACATCTATTACTATCTATCATGTGTTCTATTACTCATGTCTGTCTTTTTTGTGTGCATATACAGTACAGTACATTGCCAAAAGTATTTACTCACCCAGTCAAATAATTAAATTCAGGTGCTTCAATCACTTCAATGCAGAGGGGGAAAGTAACGAATTACATTTACTCGCGTTATTTTAATTGAATAGTTTTTTTGTGTACTTCTACTTTATAAAGTAGTTTTTTTTTTTTTTTTTTTTACTGAATGAAAATAATAATAAAAAAATATTACGCTTTGTTTAAATGCTTCGTTGCGCTCGCGTGTGTGTATCGTGTCCTGGTCGCGCGCCGCTCCAGACTCCACTCCAGGTGGACTGTCCCCACATCGGCATCTACCTGACCTTCCAGGGAATTTATTCATTGATTTTGGTTTAGGAGGTCAGGGAAGGTACCTGTATTTTTGAACCTTTGAACCATTCTTTTGCTGTACGACCCAAACCTAGACTGGGATGTAACCCCATATTTAAAAGACCAGGTTGATTTCAAGCACATGAAAGGCAACAGCCCTTTCAGTGTTCCTTCAAATTAAAAACAACTTTTTTGAGCCTTATATCCGCTTGTCTTTTTTGAACTACACTAGAATCCCTCATCCCACCCTTGCTGTTAAAATAAAAGTAACTCGATAACTTTTACTCTGAGAATTTTCTATGAGCTACTTTTTACTTATAATGGTCATTTTCCTTGTACTTTTCACTGAAGTAACAGTACTTTTACTTGAGTACAAAATTTTATTTCTCTTTCCACCTCTGCTTAGATGGTTGCAGATGTATATATCAAACGAATCAGTCTGGGTTTGGCGGTTGCCAGTTCCAACATGACTGCGCACCAGTGCACAAAGCAAGGTCCATAAAAGACATGGATGAACAAGTTTCGTGTAGAAGAACTTGACTGGCCTGCATAGAATCCTGACCTCAACCCGATCGAACACCTCTGGGACGAATTAGGGCAGAGATTGTGAGTCAGGCCTTCTCGTCCAACATCAGTGTGTCACCTCACAAATGCGCTTCTGGAAGAATGGTCAAAAATACCCATAAACACACCCCTAAGCCTTGTGAAAAGTCCTCCCAGAAGAGTTGAAGCTGCAAAGGGTGGGCCAACATAATATTAAACCCCATGGATTAAGAATGGGATGTAGTCAAGTTATATGTCACATATGCATGCAAAGGCAGGCGAGCGAATACTTCTGCCATATATATATATATATATATATATATATATATATATATACACACACACACACACACATACATACATGCAATGTACAGATGCCAACTTCACATTTATATATGTATATAAATTAGGCAGTCAGTATTCTGCCTTGTTATAAACAATATTTTGTTTTAAGCATTACCTTTGTTTTTTTTTCAAAATGATTTCTGTTCCCATTGTCCATGGCTTTTCTTTCTACTGTCTCTCTGGAAGACCTTTCAAGATGTCAAGCTCTAATAAGGCAAAGACAGACATAATCAATAATGGCTAAGACAGTTAGGGACAGACCACTGACCATCAAGAATAAATGAAGTACGGTGAATGATCGCATTATTGTTCTGAGTCAGTCTGCCAGATACATCCTAATTCTGCACTAAATTACTCTGTTAATGGAGATTTCTTTTCGCTGAAAAGTCTTTGTAATGAACCACTGCATAGAGTCTGTTTGTAAAACCACTCAGCTGCATTCACATTATAAAGAATGCAAATGTATGTTCCAGTCTTTCAAGATCTTTTGAAAACTGCTAAAATATGTTATAAAATTGAAAAACCTGTAAATTGAAAGAGAGTTGCACTGGTAATAAATAGATTTAAAAGGACAAACTTAGCCTAGGAAAGCAGGAAGAGGCAGAATGAAAAGGATATGTACAATGGAAGAATCAGTATACAGGATAATGAATTATATATACATTTATAACAATACATTTAGTATTACAATATTTATAAAGTTTTTCTTTTTCTGAAGTGTGTATACATCTTTTGGCTGACACTGTATAGAGATATATATGCATTTAAATAATTTAGAATATCATCAAAAAGTTGAATTATTTTAGCAATCAATTAAAAAATGTATGTGTGAACTATGCGACTGTTCTTTAGTTACAGTACTGAGTTGAAAAGGCTATAGCCAGGCATTATTCTGCAACAATGCCCTCTTTGAAGAAGAAAAGTTGTGGAACAAATCATAAAGTTTTTATTATTATCTCCTATGGGGACAATTTACTTTGATATATGAGTGTTTTGATATATTGTACAAGCACGCTTCCGGAAAGAAATTATACTCACAATCCAAGGTTTGACTGTATATGATTATGGCTTACAGCTAATGAAAACCCAAAAATGTAAATATTGGAGACTCATGGTGTCACACACTAATCAGCTAATTAACTCAAAACACTTGTTTACTGAGCCTTTAAATGGTCTCTTAGTCTCCACGATCATGGGCAAGACTTGACAGAGTCTATATATAAATACTTTTATAGCAATAAATTTAGAATTAAAATATTTATACAGTGGAACCTTGGATTACGAGCATAATTCGTTCAGGAAAGCGGACTCGTATTCCAAAACACTCGTAAACCAAATCAAACCTTCCCATAAGAAATAATGAAAACTCAAATAATTCATTCCACAGCCCAAAAAATAAATACAGAAAAATAATTAATACAATATATAAAGTAAAAATAAAACAAATTAACCTGCACTTTACCTTTAAAAAAAAGCTCAAATAAATCCCAACAGATAAGTGTTTCTGTTTGTGTGCAACGGAAACACTGTTTTAACGGGAAAAAAATAAATCTCTCTAATGACACTCGCATGAGCGCACACTAACGGAATCACTGCTGTAAAGTAAAAAAAAAAAAAAATGAACCAGCACCTTACCTTTGAAAAGAATTGCGACAGAGCAGAGTTTCTGTGTAGAGCAGAGTGTTTGTATCTGTGTGAAGCCGGGGAGTGGGGGTGTAAAGGCGAGAGAGAGTGTGTGTGTGTCGGTGTGTGTGTGTCGGTGTCAAAAAACTTGCCATAAACCAAGACATGCTCGTTTTTCAAGTCAAAATTTATTAAAAATCTTTGCTCGTCTTGAGGAACACTCGTAAACCGAGTAACTCGCTATCCGAGGTTCCACTGTATATGTTTTTCTTTTCCTGAAGTGTATTGACATACGGTATATATGCATTTCAATAAGTTAAAATATCATTTAAAAAGTTTTTTTTTTTTCAGCAATTCAATTCAGATTGATATTTTGCAAGTGTTTATTTTGATGATTACGGCTTACAACTAATGAATACCCAAAATTCAGTATCACAGAAAATTTGAATATTACTTAAGACCAATTAAAAACAAAAAAAAGGTTCCTTTAACACAGAAATGTTGTACTACTGAAAAGTATGAACATGTACACCATTGAATACTTGGTTGGGGCTCCCTTCCCTTTGCATGAATTACTGCAGCAATTACAGTGGCGTGGCATGGAGGCGATCAGTCTGTGGCACTGCTGAGGTGTTGTGAAATCCTGTGTTGTTGGGTCTGGTGTCTCACATCTTCCTCTCAGCAGTCTTCCCCATGATTGTGCAGCCTACTGAACCATACTAAGAGACTATTAAAGGCTCAGGAAACGTTTGCAGGTGTTTTGAGTTAATTAGCTGATTAGACTGTGTCACCATGAGTCTCTAATATTGAACTTTTTACAATATTCAAATTCTCTGAGATACTGAATTTGGTGATGTAATTAGTTGTAAGCCATAATCATCAAAATGAAAATAAATAAGTAATTTATTATTGAAATATTATAATATTGGAATATCAGTCTGTGTGTAATGAATCTATATAATATCAGTTTCACTTTTTGAATTGAATTACTGAAATAGATTTTTGATTTATTTCATGTTATAATGATAATGATGATAATAATATCATTATTTCAATAATTAAAAATTTGTGGTTGAATAATATCCCACTTTGGGACAATGACGAAAGTTCATCAACTTTGGGACCGGTCATACAGTACAATACCATCCCATTATTGATTATTTTCCTTCTCTTGCATCATTCCTTACTAAAATACTTAAATACTTGATTTATAAACTGACAATGAAATACCTTCTTGTTAATGGAAAATATGAGGAAACTAATGATTGTCTTTGAAGTGATTTCCTTTAATCAGTTTTCTTCAGAGCGTGGAAATGTTACATTTTTGGTACATGCAAACACGCCTACTTTCACTGCTGTTCATCATCCTAGTTAACAGTATGCACGTACATGATCAGAGAATCAGCCCTGCCCATGATCACGCCAACTGGAACTGACAAAAAAAAAAAGTAGGAATAAACGTTCTTGATGTTTGTTTCACAACAAGAAGATAAACACTATTTTCATTAATGATCAGAACACATACTTACTTACTGTACATTGAACTGTTTACTTTAAAATGTCCATTATACTGAAATATAGTTCATACTTGTAAACATTTTCAAGTACTTGGGTGAAACAGTCCAGAAAACAGGCCTAGTTGAATGTAATATTCTGCTTCCTGTTGCGCTTTAATTGTTTGGCCTCATTGCTGCTATGGCAACAAGATTTTTTTTTATGTGTGTGTGTGTGTGTGTGTGTGTGTGTGTGTAGAAGTCCAAATGCTTAAGGCATTTAATGACTGTTTCAAATGTCTAGTTTACAGCAAACAAGTGTGACACTTACAATCTAATGTAGCATCTGTTGCTTGATATAAGAAATGTAATTAATGAAGAAAAAAAGAAAATCCCTGATTCACAGGTTTTGACACTCATACTGAAGGTGAAGAATCTGCTGTATCAAATAACTATATTAAATTATTAAATAGCAGACCAAACAACATTTCATTTTTTATACTGATTCCCTGCCTATACATCCACTGGAATCCAACCAGATATATATATATATATATATATGCAGATAGCATGGGGTTGGCCGAAATGAGGGAAGAATTTACTGAAAGAATGACTGAAAGAATTTAGATGTGTCCCTCATTCGGCTCATTTGAAAGACGAGAGAGGTTCGGGGTGTGCACAGAGCCTGTTACACAACACATGGCACGTAGGCGAGCAAGCTGCCTCAATATCAAAGCTCCCAAATGGATCATTCTGAGGTGTGAGCTGTGTTTAGCACAAAGATCATTTCCATTCCTGACTGGTTTTCTTAAGCTACACACCAATGCATCATGGATATAATGTCATTTACTGTAGCATCGCAGCACATTAACATGGACGCCCATGTTCTTCGAAAGACCGAAGCCCACCATCACCCCTACGAATTCAGTGCAGCACTCCGGGACTCAGAGTTACTGAGATTTGTTTTGAGGAAAGAGGAAGAAGAGGCTCTTGGACCCCTCTGTTGAAAGCCCTGCAGTGTGTTCCATAACAGATCAGCAATGGGGGGCTACTTATCCCAACACCACCACCCAAGTGTGAGGCGGATGGCATCGAACAAAGGAGACCCACGCAGAGTGCGAGATACCAGCAGACGCGCGTCATGAATGAGTCATGAGGAAGGACTGCAGGGCACAAGCTGCACATGTTTCAACCTCGAAGACTCAGTGCAAATGAGGACTCAAACCACACAACCAGACTAAAGACTATGTAAAAAAAATAGTACAAAAGCAGAGAAATTTCAGAAAGGAAGAAGATTTGCCTTTGTTCCGTCAACTCATAGTCATGGTAAACTATGCATTCGTACTAGAGAAAATATTAGAATAGTCTAACGATGTCAACATAATGTCTAGTTATAATCAATTTGCAAAAAAAAAAAAAAAAAAAAAAACATTTTTACCTTCATACAGACTAATGCATCTCAAAAAAATTTTAATGGACTTACTTCCTTTATTTCAGATATGCAGTTAAAGCATCCATCACATGAATTGTCTCTAAATATAATCTTTTAGATTTTACACACACACAAAAAAAGATTTTTGCAATTTCTTTCTTACTCCAATATAATGTTTCAATAAATAAAATTGTACGAAACCTGATTTATGAAACTTTGCATTTATTTATTTATTGGCTTCTCTTTTGATCTTGCCTTAAGTAAAAGTGCACAAACAAAACCTATTTCAAAAGCTCTTAATAAAATCTGGTAGCTACCCAAGTATCAGACATTATGGTCATGTTTTATACATTATACATTACAATTTAATGAATCATACAACAATGGATATTTCTCAATTGTAAAACAAAAACAAAAAGGTAAATGTTTCACTTTTAACAGATCATAAGATGCATCTTCAGGAGACCAGAAATTCAGGCCCAGAGGTTGAATTTCTTCTCACCATCTGATTAATCCTGTGGAGTGTTTTAAGACTTGAGCGACGGCGAAAGGTCTCTCAGTGCTCCAGCATAAATCCATAGATAAACAATCTGACAAGTACCTGTTTATCCCTGGAAGTTTCAGGAACATCTGTGTAGTATCTCAAAGGTCACTGTTCCGTCTGAATAAATACTTTCTGATATGTTTAATTCTCTAAACTCCAAGTGTGTGTATATCATTGATTGACTCCACACTAGACAAACATTTATACTTGAGCAAAATATTTTAAGCAGTTTTCTATGTCTATGAAACTGCTTATAAGGCACCTGAAACAGTTTTTGATTTTTAGATTTCTGAAAAAATCTGTACCTCAGAAAAGAATTCCTTGATGCACAAGAGAAACGCAGAAATAAATATTTGAACAAATGTTAATACAGAACTCATAGCATGTAATGACCAATGATCAGTGTCTCATTGTTTATTCATTAATGCATTCCTAAACATTTACAGGTTTAAATCCATACTCTCCACACCAGTTATCACTGAACATAAGTCTGATTAGAAAATAGGGTAAATTCTGTATTTAGTCTTTTAAATCTGTATAAAATGCCCCGGAATAAGATGGTCTTTTAAAATAGTATTAGTTCAACCATGATTATTTCCATCAGCAGATTAATACTAAATGTTTATCTATTGTTAAAGGCATCAATCTGAAGTAGATGTTTAAACCATCTTTAAATGATCAATGGTTGAGAAAGCATGGAGGACACAGATGACAAACGCAGACGAAAAATGGAGGAGTTGCCACCATCAAGTGGTCTGTAATGAGTATTGCAGTAGTGCTGCATCCTGCACCACTGCAGACATTCAATCCGAGAACCAGCCATTGAATCCGATAGCTGCCAAAAACAAGTGACTGGTAGACAAGCCGACCTTTAGAAATAATTTGCAGCAACAATGTAAACAAAAGTTATTGTTGTTGGTTATCGTGGTCATTGTAGATCCAGAGTAGGGGTGTAACACAATGCCACCATCTGTGTATATATATATATATAGTATATATATACTATAGAGAGAGATAGCTAGATAGATAGATATATGAGGTATAATTGTCATTTATTTATTTATTTATTTATTACTGATCCAAATATTCATCAGTATTTGAATTTAAACCCAAAGTCAGTCTGGTCTTAACCAGAAGGTTTGTTTTTAAACCAAATATGTACCTGACCACTATTTTTCTGGAAAAAAAAAGAAACCTCAACCCCCGCCCCCCCCAATAAAAAAAAAACAGAGGTATGAATACCAACATTGACAGCATGTCATAAATAATTTGATCATTGTTTGTTTGTCTGCCATTGTCTGGACCCATGACATACTTTTGCTTTGCAGGATCCCAGTCTCAATACATACCTTTTCCCTCAACCAGATGACCTATGAAAAAAAATTATGCTCTTTTTGTGGCAATTTAGCCTTTTAGCCAATCCAAGATCAGGGTTTTGGGAGGTGTGAGAAAACCGTAAACCCAAAAGAAACCTAAATGTGCACTGGAACAATATAAGAAACTCAGCACAGTAAGTAATGAAGGAGTAGGACTGAACCAGGAACCCCGGCACTGTGAGCGAGAAATCCTACCCGCTGCCCCACCAATGTTAATTATATGTTATTATAATCACAACTGCTTACTGCCGAAGCTAGGCTTTCCCCCACAGTTTTTGAAAAAAAAAGTGAGCAGTGAGCATGTACTCTTATGAAGAGTAAAACCTATTGCACTGAGATAAAATTTTTAAAAATGTTGATTCTTAGAAAGATCTTCAAGTGATAGAAAAAAAACTCAAAACAAGGGAGTGATCAGTATACTGGAGTAAGTGATTGTTCCAAATCCATCAAAGCAAAGTTTTTTTTTTTTTCATCAAATCATAAATAAAGTGAAATTTCACTTTGATTAACATCAAAATGAAGAGGAAGGTACAGCAGATCACCATTGTAGATCATCATGAATCTGTTCCAGTCACAAGACATTTCAAGCTCTGAGAGTTCTGAAAAAGCTTGAATATTAAATCTGTGTCCTCTCCTGAAAGAACCACTGCTGGAGAGCTGAACTGCTGCACGGACGAAGAGCAGGACCAGGACTGCCATTGTCCACCTTTTGCAAGGCCTCCACACACTTTTGAGTCTGGACATGGTACAAAGTTCCATCCTGTTAAAGCAGAGGACATTAAAAGAATTTTGACAAAAGTAAATAAATAAATAAATAAATAAAATCAGTAGACAGGATCTTAGAGATGCAAAGAACATTAGAGGAAAACTGATTACCACAGACAATAATTTATACACACACTGAATCAATAGCTTTGAAGTAATCATCTCTTTTATGATTTTATTGGTCTCTTACTTCGTTGTGGAGGAATTTTGGCCCATTCGTTTTTACAACATTGCTTCATTTCATTGAGGTTTTTTGGGCATTCACTTACGCACAGCTCTCTCAACATACTGCCACAGCATTTCAGTTAGGCTGAGGTCTGGACCTTGACTAAGCCATTCCAAAACCATGATGCTTTCATGATTCTTACTGGTTTAGCTGTCAAACAGATGGCCTCACATTTGCCTCTAAAATATTCTGGTATACAGAAGGTAATAGTAAATTAAATGACTACAAGTTGTCTAATTCCTGTGTCTGCAAAGTGAGCCCAAATCATGACCCCTCCACTGCTGTGCTTGGCAGTGGAAATGAGGTGTTTCTGCTGTAAAGTTCTCAACAAAGACCCACTGCTTGGTTCAAACATGGTGTAGGTGATTAAGGCCCATAGGACATTGTTCTAGACGCATTACGGTTTGTTCAGATAGAGTTTTGTGAACAAAAATGGCTTGAGGTCAAGAGCTTTAGGTAACATACACGTCCAGTCAGAATGTTTAAATCTGATTTAACCTCTGTGACCTTAACCTTGGAATGGTCGTTGGTGCCGTGTGGTTAGATTATTTAAGGAACTGTTGATCTCCTGGGATTTTCACATGCAAGTCTCTAGAGTTTACACAGAATGGTGCAGAAAACAATATCAACGAAAAAACTACCTAGTGAGCTGTGGATGTATGGGGACTGATATCTAGACTGATAACTCAAATAATCACTTTTGACAACCGAGGCAGGTAGAAAAGAAGATCAGAATGCACAATATGTGAAGTGAATGGGATACAACGGGGCAGGGGCGGATCTACCGGGGTGGCACGGGGTGGCAGTTTCCACCCTAAGAAAAAGCCTTGCCACCCCATTTGCCACCCAGCACTAGTGTCCTAGTGTTCTAAAAATAAATGATTTTTTTTAATTTATCTGATGGTCCAATCCAGATATCAGGATCAAGGCAATCACACATCAGCCTTTATTTCATTTTTATAGGACAATGTGCACCCTAGTGTATACACCGAATAAGAATAGCGTTCCTTGAATCCACAAAAACCATGCAAGGATGCTTGCTTCAGTGTTGCCACCCCTCATAATTTTAATGCCACCCCCTTGACACCCCATGAATAATTTTCTAGATCCGCCCCAGCAACGGGGGAAGACTATAATAAAAATTTTATGTAATGATCATTAAATAAAATATAAATAAAATAATAATCATGAGCATGAGCACAATGTTGATATTTATACCTACTGTACAAGCATTTTTGACATTTTGACATCATTACCATTTGTATCAGTTTTGTTAATGTTTTCCATTGTTTAGGGCTAACCGCTTTGGTTTATATTTTAAAAGCTATTTATTTTCCACACTAGCATAAATGATAGCTCTTTGTTGCCTTTTAAATGAGAAGGCCTGCAGGGTTAGCCGACGGCACCTCGTTCCATCAGTTAGGGAATAACAGGGCTGAATGTCAGCGCTTTTGCTCTTTCTCTCTGAGAGTACTCCAAGGCCTCAGGCCAGCTCGAACACAGGCACCAGCACAATCCAGAGTTTCACAGTTCCCCTTATAAAGCCAACATTGGTTTCCTTCAGCACTGTAACCGCTCTCATATCTCTTGAGCTGTTTCAGGAAATCTGACTCCTCACAATTTTAGACGTATTTTTGAATTTATAAACTACGTCAGGCTAAGTGTGTTCCTACGAGCAGAATCCTGTCATATCATGTCGGCTGTAAAGCTATTAATCAGCATATGGCCAGCAAAACTGATCTAAGCATTCTCACAGCAGTGACTTTGTTAACTATATTCCCAAGTGTTACAGTTTCAGAAATGCCAAGCTGCTCATTAGAGTGACGATATATAAATAATCATATGCCTGCTGAAGCTAATTCAAGTCCTATATGCCTCCTGCTGGTTTTCAACTATCCATGTGTTTTTTTTTTGCGCCACGGCACTGATGCTGAGTGACTCATGTCTCACCTCTCTGAACACAATCTTTTGGTTCTCAGGAACAGGGTGGTGGGGTTTTCGGCACTGATTAATGCTGAGGAAGGTGGAGATGGGATCTGCCACGGCACAGCCTGCCGGCTCCCTTGTGTTGTAACGGATTTCGTTGTCCGACGAGTATTCAAAAAACTGGCACATAGAAAAAAGGTATACAAAAGAAAGAAAACATTACAATTTACTGGGGTTTCACTGACACTAAGACATCTAATAACTACCAGAACCAAAAGTTCTTTAAGTGACTAAATGCACCATAAAGATAAATTGTGCTCCTCTCTGAGTTGACACGCACAACTTGGAGACATTAAAGAGAGACAAGAAAATTATATAGAAAGAGAGGCAATACTGCTCAAACTGTGGATATTTTTCAAAAGCATCCTACCTGGTTTTGGCCCATGCCATGGCACGGATACAGAATGATCCTGTTACCTTCCACGTTATGGTCACTGGGTGGATTGTAGTCAAAGCAGTAGTTATTCATTCCTCGATTCTTCAGCTGGAAGTAAAATTAGAAACAACAATAAAGAGTAAGAGAGAAGTAAGAACACCAATCATTATAAACCATCCTTGGTCAACTTTACCATTCCAAACATGCCAGGTCGATCCTGTGGCACATGGATGTCTGGATAGACGTTCTCTAGAAACCACTTAAAGTCCTTACACCTAAGACGCATCCTTAGCTTCTTCCTGTCTGTTACATCTCCGTAGGCTTCCTAGGATAAAATTCATGAAACGATGAATTTCATAACAGCGCTTGATAATATCAGAGGCTTACATACAGTCAATGACAAAACGTACAGAAGTGTCTGCAGAGCATTCATGAAGTTTAAAATGTTATATGACTTTCAGGCATGTTATAATAAAATCTTAATTAAAATTGACATAATTAGTGTGTCCAGGAATTCCTAATTTTCCAAAATCCTGTAATAATAATTGAAATTCAGTATTGTGCCAGAGGTGAAAGATCAGAATTCTACGGACGTCTGCAACAATACATAAGCATACAAGTTGGCTCAGATGGATTAACGTATTTAAAAAAAAAAAAATCTATAGTGACAGACCAATCAAGTGAGAGAACGTGTGTTAAGACTATGAGAGCTGCATTTGTACTGTAACTCGGTAGACAGAGAACTAGCCAGGAAGTGACTAATGAAGTGCCTCGGCGTACTTCTGTAATTTGTATTTCAGTCTCACTTAAGAAGTCTGTTTGTCCTTGGCATGTACAATGCATTACTGTTTGATTTGGCTAGCATGCTTGAGGTAGCTTTCAGTCTGTTGGAGAGGCTACAAACAAAATACACATCATAAAAGACAAACATTTCAAGCAACCAGACACAAGGGTTTTGCTTAGCCAGCTAGAGATAGTGACCTGGTTTAAGACTGCTGGCATCAGAACTCTGGTATAAATTCAGCCACAGCTGGACAATGTGAGCCAGTAATGAGATCATTGCAGAGAAACTGAGAGGTTTTACTTGTTAATCTGTAATGATGAGGAAATGCGGCGAATAATTATCTCCCCAGAGTCACGAATGCACTACTGAAGAGTTTCTCAGTCCTCTACCGGTTTCATTGCTGTTTTGGTTGTAATACATTCTCTCCATATCTGTACCATCATTGCCATGAAAACAAAATTTACAGGAGAAATTTATCCAGGGGAGTAACGATTTGGCCAAAGTTTTAAAAAAATACGGTATGTCAAAAAAAAAAAAAAAAAAAAAGGAATAAAAAAAAAAAAAACAATAAATCCTGGCCCTCAGTCACCGAGTCTGTCGCCATCTAACTGGTCCACATATCACCAAAGAAAATCGCACTAGAAGTAAAAGAAACTCCTGTTACAAAGCAACTTTAGATGTGGAAACAATGCAGTAACTAAAACAGCATTCTGACCAAAAAATAAATAAAAATCTTTATGCAAGATTTAGAAGGGTTTCATTTTTTTGCAGGGTGAACTGCTACAATGCGATCTTAATTGGCCTCCCCAATAAGACCGTTAGACATTCGCAAAATATCTGGACTGCTGTGTCTAAAACACTGACAAGTAGAACAGAAAATTGAATGCAGAATTGAATTTAAGGCTTTACTGATTCTGTATAAGTCTCTCAATTGTCTTGGCCACAAATTAAATTAGGGAAATGTTTGCTGAATATAAGCCTGGCAGATGCAGCGACAGTGACCAGAGTTCAATTTCAGCATGAAGAAATGGCTTTCAGCCTTTATCCTGCACAGTGCTTGAACCAGCTTGCCTTGGAACGTAGTCCAATTAAACCAGTTTAAATATAAATATAATACCGATTTAATACCATTTAAATATAATACCAATTAAAAACTTTTTCACTGCTTTTTATTAGTATGCTATTTTACCTATTACTTACCTATTAAGTCATATCAGACTTGCTTGAATTTGTATTCTAGTTTCTTAACCTATTCTTTAGTGCATTATGTACCACTATTTGTATTGCTGTTATGGATGAAAATATGCTATACAAATAACTTTGACTTTATCTTGGTAGCTGCAAAGTTCTCTTTTTTTCTTAAAAATTCTGCTATGTAAGCATTCCCAAAGCAAAACAAATCCCACTATACTGTTCCCCAAAGTTTGTACAGTCAAGGTTTTATAAAGCGTACCCTCATAAATAAATAAATAAATAAATAAATAAAAGTAATGCAATGTGTGGAGGATTTTCTCTGGTGAATGTAGAGCAAAGGCGAATGTGTTTCATGTCACTACACTGAAGGAATGTGCAATCACCACAAAACACAAATTCACCAGCAAAAAAAGAAAAACAATTCACACACAGAGGGATTACATTCCATAAAACCATAACAACTGAACGCGCTATAGAGGCATGCTGTGTAGTTTCTCGGCACAGCTTGCGCAGCTCGGCCATTTCCAGACACTGGAATGTTTCAAATAAAGAAAATACATTTAGAAAGCAGCTACCATTCTGTGTTCTATAAAGAAAAGCAGTTTTACCACAATGAGGCTGCGCTGCAGCAAAAAAAAAAAAAAAACATGCTTTTTCAGATGCATTAAAACAAATGTTGATAGTAACCAAAATGTTTTCAGTAGGATTTCTACATACCATTTAAAAAAATTTGAGTATTGGAATAGCAAGCAAAAAAATTTAAATTATACAATGCTGAACACAAATATAATATGCCAGGGAACACTGCGGAGAGAAACTGCAGAACATGGGGTGTGTGATGAACTCTGTTATTAAATGCGTGAATTTCATTCTCAGCAAGGGTCAATGCCTGTGTTTTTGTGCAAAAGTTAAATAGTGTGCCTGCAGAGGCCTAAGACAAAGATTAATAGCAAAAGGAAGCAAGGTTATGTAGGGCCTTATGTATCGCCTCAAGAGATCTATTTGTATTGCATGCAGTTTAGGAGATGAACAAGAAAAACATCATGTAGGCTTACTGGTAAACATTCAAGCAGGCTCAAAAGTAAATATGAAGCAATAACTTTTAAAAGGGCACGGGAAGTGTAGAAAAGCCTCACTTTTGTAGGAAGAGAACGAAAAACTGGCCTGACAGACAGGTAGATTTGCAATTTGTCTGTTACATATCCTCTGATCATTCAGCACATCAACTATGTACGAAAAAAGGCAACGCATATTGAGGAACACTAGAACTAACAGTGGTATGACCTGATTTCCATAATGGACGGAAATGTTTGAGAATATTAACAGTAACTCATTTTCCTATCACGATTAGCGGTTGAAAATATGAATGCCGCAAAAATATCTTATCACAAAAAATATCTTTTTACATATCATCCTCCTGAATTTTACAGACTCACCTTCAACAATGGCAGAAAGGTTAAAGACAAGCTTGTCTATGTGTTTAGCATCTACTGTATATACTGCTCCACAGGGACACATATGACAGGACATTGCTAAACAGCTTGGAGGTCAACATGAAAACCTGACAGACAGTGATGTTTTGGTTCTAACGACCTGACATCTGGTTTATACGCAGGCAATTATATGAAAGATTATGTTAACTTTGCTGTTGCGTCTCCAAAGTCACATGTCAAGCATAAACTGGTACGGTACAGTAGCGCTGTGGCTCAATTCCTATCACGCAGGGAGATAGATAAATAAACAAATAAATAATTGTCACCACGCTTACTGTCAAATTAGACCACATTGCCATTACAAGCCATGTTTTTTTTTTCCGGTCAGATCGGATTTGCAGGTCAAGAAGGTTCACATTCGTTCGCATTACAAACCATGTTGTTCAATTCAGATTTTTTTGTCAGCTGGGGTTTCCATGTCGTGACGCACTGGATGCTATTTTAGCAATAGAAATATGCTTGGGATTTTGCTCTGGAGCATGGCAAGCAGTTAGATAATCACAGCGATGTTTACCAGAAAAATTAAGAGCATGTCTGCACACACAACGCATTGACTCGCAGAATTGGGATTGCTTTGAAACCTAAGGGAGTGTATAGCTCAGCATTATGAAGAACCTGAAATGAAGTTTTACTATCTCAAAATCCTTAAAAATAAATATCGCTGGGGAATAGAGAAGCAGAATCCATAATGCTGAACGCTGATCCATAGCAAGTAGCCTGGAAACAAAACAAGTCGAGCAGATCCAGTATATTGATCGCTACCCTCCCAAACGCGAACGGAGTCATCAGCAAGGACGATATACACACGTGGACAAAATTGTTGGTACCCTTCGGTCAATGAAAGAAAAACTCACAATGGTCACAGAAATAACTTTAATCTGACAAAAGTAATAATAAATAAGAATTCTATGAATGTTAACCAATGAAAGTCAGACATTGCTTTTCAACCATGCTACAACGGAATTATTTAAAAAAATTAACTCATGGAACAGGCCTGGACAAAAATGATGGTACCCCTAACTTAATAGTTTGTTGCACAACCTTTTGAGGCAATCACTGCAATCAAACGATTCCTGTAACTGTCAATGAGACTTCTGCACCTCTCTGCAGGTATTTTGGCCCACTCCTCATGAGCAAGCTGCTCCAGTTGTTTCCGGATTGAACGGGCGCCTTTTCCAGACAGCATGTTTCAGCTCCTTCCAAAGATGCTCAATAGGATTGAGGTCAGGGCTCATAGAAGGCCACTTTAGAATAGTCCAATGTTTTCCTCTTAGCCATTCTTGGGTGTTTTTAGCTGTGTGTTTTGGGTCATTGTCCTGTTGCAAGACCCATGACCTGCGACTGAGACCCAGCTTTCTGACACTGGCCAGCACATTTCTCTCTAGAATCCCTTGATAGTCTTGAGATTTCATTGTACCCTGCACAGATTCAAGACACCCTGTGCCAGATGCAGCAAAGCAGCCTCAGAACATAACAGAGCCTCCTCCATGTTTCACAGTAGGGACAGTGTTCTTTTCTTGATATGCTTCATTTTTCCGTCTGTGAATATAGAGCTGATGTGCCTTGGCAAAAAAGTTCCATTTTTGTCTCATCCGTCCATAGGACATTCTCCCAGAAGCTTCGTGGCTTGTCAACATGTAGTTTGGCATATTCCAGTCTGGCTTTTTTATGATTTGTTTTCAACAATGGTGTCCTCCTTGGTCGTCTCCCATGTAGTCCACTTTGGCTCAAACAACGACGGATGGTGCGATCTGACACTGATGTTCCTTGAGCATGACGTTCACCTTGGATCTCTTTAGAAGTCTTTCTGGGCTCTTTTGTTACCATTCGGATTATCCGTCTCTTTGATTTGTCATCAATTTTCCTCCTGCGGCCACGTCCAGGGAGGTTGGCTACAGTCCCATGGATCTTAAATTTCTGAATAATATCTGCAACTGTAGTCACAGGAACATCTAGCTGCTTGGAGATGGTCTTATAGCCTTTTCCTTTAACATGCTTGTCTATAATTTTCTTTCAAATCTGCTGAGACAACTCTTTCCTTCGCTTCCTCTGGTCCATGTTGAGTGTGGTACATACCATGTCACCAAACAACACAGTGACTACCTGGAGCCCTATATATAGGCCCACTGACTGATTACAAGATTGTAGACACCTGTGATGCTAATTAGTGGACACACCTTGAATTAACATGTCCCTTTGGTCACATTATTTTCAGTATTCTCTAGGGGTACCATCATTTTTGTCCAGGCCTTGTTCCATGAGCTTATTTTTTTAAATAATTCTGTTGAAGCATGGTTGAAAAGCAATGTCTGACTTTCATTGGCTAACATTCATAGAATTCTTATTTATTATTACTTTTGTCAGATTAAAGTTATTTCTGTGACCATTGTGAGTTTTTCTTTCATTGACCGAAGGGTACCAACAATTTTGTCCACGTGTGTATACAGTATTCTAACAGAAAGCCACAGGCGTAACACCCACACACTGCCACCTCATCACCTCCCAGATATGAGGACTCATTACGTCGTGGCCTCGCCCTTATCCTGTAAATCGTTGCACAAGAAATTCAAATAGAGGCACGGAAGCTTGTGTGTATGCTCAGCACACATTCCTGCCACCTCAGATGCTATAGAATGCTGAGCTACGGCCCACATAGGAGCACTGCGCACGCTGTCTGCAGGCGACAGCTGTTGGAAGAAGAACCCAGTTGGAGCTATTTAGTGGCGCTGAGTAGTGATGGATGATTTCCCCTACTGATGAGAAGATGATTCATCAGAGTGCAATGGCCAAACGACCAGCTGCGTGCCCGGGTAGCATAAAGGCAGAGGTGTGATAATTTATAAATGTGACTGGGCTTTGGTGTTTTGTTTGTTTTTTCACTAAGACCACAATTTTTATGCTGCATATAATTAGTGATGACCAGCACATCATTGTGTATTGCCACAATTGCACAATGAATAAAGATTACAGTCGAAAACTCAACAAACCTAGATTAAGTGGTATAGAAGATGAATGAATGAATGAATGAATGAATGAATGTACCAGTCTAGGTGGCACAGTGGCTTAGCGCTGTCGCCTCAGACCTCCAAGGTTGGGGGTTTGAACCTTTCCCATAGTGTATGATTGGGTAGGAGAGTGTGTGTACTTGTGCCATGCAATGGGTTGGCACCACCACCTCCCAAACCCTTTATGACACAAGCGGTTTACTGTAGATAATGGATGGATGGAAGGATATACAATCCAATCCTTAGTGCCTAGTAACTTAGTACTAGAGCTGATCCTGGTCTGATGCTATGGATTGATTTTGATTCAGATCTGCTGACTGTCTTACAGTATGTTCACTCACATTAAATTTAATGAGCCGACACATTTCTTGCATGTAAACATGAAAATTTCTCCTTATTTTATTCTCCTTCCGTCGCTGCTTTATCCGACTTGTGCATGGATCCTGATCCTATCCCAGGAACACGAGGACAATCATTCACACATCGCAGCAATTTAGTATACAGTATATAACGAGCTATCTGATAAATGTTTGGACTGTGAGAGGAGACCAGTGAAGCCAGAGGAAGCCAGCGCAAACATGGGCAGTCTATGTAATATTCCACATCTTAAAATTCTAAAATAGGAAAATCAAAAACTGATTGAACATGTTAATGGTTGGCAAATTGCTGTGCCGATGTTATGCAAAAATAACCCGGTTTTGTGTGCATGCCGTGCTGCATAACCCACACCCTCCGACCCTTTATCAATTTTTCCTGGCACGGCATCCCACGTGAGAAAGAGTCACGCGCCCAGCTTTCTTTGAGCGCAGACAGGCTCTGACGGTTCACAAGGACGATTGAAAGACATGCACACTGCCAGAGAGATGCCACTTCTCACCTCTGTAATCGTACACTGAGCTCAGAGAATGTCACCTCGGAACCGCAGCGCACTCGGCGCTGTCTGTCACTCAATATGTTCACAGCTCTTTGTGTATATGCGTGTGGCGAAGCCGAGCATCTGTATCTTATTTCTCTGAGACCTTGTAATCAATCAGGGTCTTTTTACGCTTCTGTTGAGCTGTCATTTAAAGGACTCTGATGTGATAAATGGGCTTGGGGAAGAAGAAAAAAAAGGAACATCAAAGAACAATATGTACATGTTGAGGGCTGTGAGCGTACCAGACGAGCATGGGGGTTACGGTGGTAGTACAGCTCCTTGTAGTTGTCCATCCAGACTTCTGCCGCCCGCACGCTGTTGGCCAGGGCCTTGCTACGTGAATAGGGAGCCTTTTTAGGGAAGACGTGTCCCACATGGGAACAGGGATGGATCTCTAAACTGCCCCCACACTGCCAGATCTGCAAAAAGCAATGCCACAAAGAAGAAATTAGCCTCTCAAATCAGTGCAGCTGAGGCGTATAATAAAATGTTATTGTGTTATAATATATATATATAGGATGACCTGATCAAACTTCCAATTTATGTTATGCAAGTTATACAGTACAGTACAATAAAAGAGTGCACATTTTTTTTGCATTAAATAAAAAACCCAAAAAGAAGACGCGCTAAGAAAGACTTACTCGGAAAGAGAACTCCAGGTTCTCTCCTCCCCACACCTCCATCCCTGTGTCATATGTACCCAAGTACTGAAAGTACTTCTTGCTGATTGCAAACAGGCCCCCAGCCATGGTTGGAGATCTTAAAAATAAAATAAAATAATAATAATAATAATAATAATAATAAAAAACTTCTCAGCTTTTTTTTTTATTTTATTATTGTTACAGGCTGTTCATTTTCACGGATTCTTGTGAAAATGTACTTCCATATGGGAGTATTGTTTAAATGAAAAGCAGAATAAAAGGGGAAAAAAATTAATAAAAAAATCTATGCCAGCTGTACAAACATCCATTCTGTCTATTTGCACAAATGAAAAGGTTTATTTGCACCATGTTTAAAAAGTAAGACAGTACTGTTTACACTAGGAGCATAAAGTAACTCCAGTGTGTGTACATAGTGCTCCAACTATTTGTTATCGAATATGTATAACTTGTGCTTCAAATATCCTCATCTTTATTCAGATTTAAACTAAAGTAGCATGGCTTAAACCAGAATTACGTCTCTCGCACACACTGGCATACTCTCACTCTCCCATGAATTAAGTATAATCCCTATTATTATGGCCCTGGAAACCCTGTTAATCCAGTTAAACGGGACGAACAAACAGTCAATGTTCAATGCCCTACAATCATTCCTTATTTTATTTTTTGACAAAAACATGCAGACATGCAAACTGTATTTCATGCCCGGTTAATTAAAATAATAACCGGCAAAAATCTCTCAATTTGCGAAGCGATCATATCTGTTATAATACTATTATAATAATAGTCAATCATTTTTATAATAATAGTAAGTTAATCATTTCCAGTGTACTGTATATAGCAACTGCCAACACAGGCAAATAATATACGTGGAAATTACACACTGGTAAGCACTACCAGGAAAACCTTCCCACCTATTACTCCCAGGTGAGAAACAAGCTAAGGCGTAACATGATGCCTTAAGATAAAGCAAGGAGAGCTTCTTAACAACGTGTTAGTTCTTTGTTGCTTTATTTACCAAAGTTTTATTAATCTGCTGATCAAATATACTGTAACCCTGTGCTATTAATAATCTACAGAGTTACACACCTGATGACATCAGTAGGGGAGTGTCTGCGTTTCTGCTCGTATTCAGGAACAGCGTGCCATGTGAAAACCAGACGCCAATCAAAGCCACCGATCTGAGGCTCTCCTGCGTTGCCCAAGTACTGGAATGTGTTCCAGTCAATTACGTCTATTACGGGACAAACGACAGCACTGGGTTCCTCCTTAATTCTGCACATCAGGGAGACGGAAACATGATGGTTAGCACAGACAGTCGGTCTATTGGTTGAGTAGATGGAATAAAATGATAAACGGATAAAACAGAAGATCGATTAATGGATATTAAGTTGTTTGGTTTTATGTACGAGTGTATAGATAGAGTTATTGATGGCCAAATACAAAGATAAAGGTTTCTTGAATTAATTGATGGATGGATGGATGAATAGAGCTCTTACCTATGTAGAAGGGGTTCCAGCCACCCCTCGTGGCACTCACAGTGACAGTCCAGGAAAGTCAGCACATCACCTGTGGCTATGGAAGCACCCAGAAGCCGAGCTCTGACCAGCCCCTCTCTCTTCCTCGCTCGGATCAGACGCACTTTCCTCAGGACGGCTATGTAGCTCTCCAGTGGCTCTTTCAAATGCTCTAAAGGAGCACATTGCAGAATAAAAAATAAAATATAAACGAAATTATACTTGAGAATGAGCATATGATCCTTTTGAGGATAAGAGTAAGAAGGATCTTCTAAACATGCTAAAAAATAAATAATCCGCACACAGCCGGTCAAGTAACTTGGGTTCCAGAAACAAACACCAGTGATGTCATTTACGTACTTTAGAATACGCCTCCATCATACCTCTGTCACTGTAGTCGTCCACAAGGATGATCTCGTTCAAAAGAATATCAGGTGAGGTCTCCAGCACACTGTGCACCGTGCGGAGTAACGTAGTCCAGGCCTCGTTGTAGAAAGCAATCACGACTGATGTGGAAGGCAAACTCCGGTAGTCATATTTAAGGTTTTTACATCTGAGAATAGAAATTAGGAAAACACGCACATGTATATATTGTTTTAGCCTGTGCACTCTGAGTGGTCACCTTGCATGGACATGGTCATTTAGTCCAGCATAGCCCACCATTCTGCTGAATTTCGAAACAGTTACTTAAACAAACCATTCTATCCTGCAGTGGTGACGTGGTCAAACGCTGAATATAATGAAGGACAATTAACACACACCGAGCCTGGACAGGTTAAATTTTAATCTTTTAATGCACACTCAGAAGGTAGAAGGTAGAAGTAGGTATGTCTAATAATGTAGAAAATAATTTTATCTACACACTACCAGTCAAAAGTTCAGACACACCTTCTTATTTCCTGATTTTCACTTTTTTCTATCTTGTAAATCAATGCTAAAAGACATTCAAAATATGCAATAATCTAATTTGAACAGTTGGTAATGAGATGTGTCTTCTACTTATGTGCTGTAAAGACTTCATAATGGCTCTAATCTGAAGTGCTGTTAACCGAGGTTGGTAATGCTAATAAAATTATCCTCTGCAGCAGAGGTAGCTCTTGGTCCTCTTTCCTGGGACAGTCCTCATAGTGCTTGATGGATTTCACAGTCATCAAAGTTTTGTTATTTAAAAAATTGTGGGAAAAAAAAAAACAGACTTGCTCTAGAATATGGAAAATAAATCCAAAGTTGTGTCCAAGCTTTTGACTGGTACTAACAAAAGTTTGAACAGAACTTCTTATTCAATGTTTTTGCTTTATTAGGGCCCAACCAATGATGACATGACTATGACGTCATTGCCACCTGAAAGCTTTTTTTTTTTTTTTAATAGTGCGGTCATGAGTGTGTAAATCTGCAACACAAAAGACACACATTACACACAACCCACTCTTGTATTTGGACAATGAAACCCTTAAAGACTCGCACAGTGTTCTCCTCTGAACAGTGGATTTTGAAATATGTATGTCACTTAAGTCTGAGAAGCATTTATGTGGGCTCTAATATAAGGTGCTGTAAATTGGTGGTTCCTCAGGCTGGTAATACTAATAAACTTATCCTCTGCAGCAGCTCTTGGTCTTCCTTTTCCGGGACAGGCCTCATGAAAGCCAGTTTAATGATGGAGTTTGATTGTTTTGGCACTTGGTGAGTGTGTCTTGCCATATTATGGATTTGTACAGTAGCATTAATAGGGCTTTTGACTCTGTATCCACCCTTCCCCTGCACAAAACAACTGATCGTCTAAAGCACATTAAGAAGGTAGGAAATGGCCACAGGTTAACTCTTGAAAAGGCACACCTGTGAATTGAAAAACATTTCAGGTGACTACCTCGTGAATCTGATGAGAATGCCATGAGTGTGCCAAGCGATCATCAATCAAATGCCAAGATTGCCAAGAATCTAAAATATAAAACATGCTGGGTTGTTTTTTGTTAACTACATAATCACATACATAAATAACTACATGTGTTCGGTATTAATGTACAATGTTGAAAATAGTAAAAATTAAGAAAAAACACTGTAGAAGAAGGTGTGTTCAAACTTTTGAATGGTAGTACAGTATATGGGGGAGGGGGGAGGGGTTGGACGAGACAGGAAGGCTTCAATCTGCAACACTGTGGCTTGGCAGCATCAAGGGTGAAAAAGGTTTTGCTAAAAAGGGAACTGGTGAACTTTAGAAAATAGAGGAAGGCAGATCATTATTTAGAAATACTGAAGTTGTCAAAAACATCAGTCAAAACGTTAAAATTAAGTCACACATGCGTCTTTCAGGAACTCAGTGATCCTAAGCATAGCTCCAAATTTCCAAACGACGTGGCTTAAGAATGGCAAAGTAAAAAAGAAAAAGTAGAGTAGCCAGCACAAAGCCCTGTATTGCATCCTATTGAAAATCTCTGAACTGAATCGACAACCCTTTTCTAAGCAAAGAGGCCAGCAAGCCTGACTGAATTACACTGGATGTCAGAGTAAACGGGCAAAAATCTTAAAGTATTGTGAGAAACTTGTAAAAGGCTGTCCAACAGTTTGTTTTAAACTCATGCAATAAGAAAGCAAGGCAGGAACAAAGTGTACAGTATTAATAAGTCTGTTCACCCACCGAAACTCTGACATAATAAAATAAAGGTTAAAAATGTTTACTGTATATTATTTTGAAATGACCTTTTGGGGGTGTGAAAAAAACTATGGGGGAAAAAAAATCACTAAACAGATTATACAGTACAGGTCAAAAGTCTATACACACCTACTCATTTAATTTACTGTATTGTACAACAAAACTGATGGTATCAACACTATGACATAACATATGGAATTATAGAGTAAGTAAGAGTAAAATGTCTGATATGTTAGTAACATTTTTCTCTGATGACAGCTTTGTACATTCCTGGCATTTTGTTAACCTGCTTCAGAATGTCATCAGGAATGTGCTTTCTACAATCTTGAAGGAATTTCAATCTATCTACTTGTGAAAAAAAAAATCCGAGCATATTTAATTAACTCATCTTTGATAACGTTTTATCCTGTATACAGGGTTGTGGGGACCTGGAGCCTATGCCAGGAGGCTTTGGGCATGAGGCTGGGTACACCCTGAATGGTGTGCTAATCTATCGCAGGGCACACACACACACACACACACACAGGTAATTTGGGGAAGCCAATTTGCATGTCATTGGACTGGGAAAGGAAACCCACCAAGCACAGAGAGAACATCCAAACTCCACACACACAGACCTGAGGTGGGAATTGAACCATCGACTCTGGAGCTTCAAGGCCACAGTGCTAACCACTACGCCACCATCAAACCTATTTAGTGTCTTTGTTTACCACATAATTCCCTATATATTGTTTCCCTTTGTGAATTAATGTATTTATCTTTGTTTTAGTAGGAAATATTAAAAACAGGTTGGTGTGTCCAAACTTGTTTTACAGGAATATTTTAACCATCCTTGACTGTTTTATTTTGACCTGAACAGAAGAGGTCACTGAAGTAAGATATTTTACATAGCAAAATATTTTTCAAAATGTAAAAAAATTTCAACTGTTTTCCTCATAGAGATTCATATAAAGTTCTAAGAGTTATACGTAGGTTGTACAAAATTACCTCACTTCACCTAATGCCTTTTTTTTTATATAAAGATTTTGTTTTACGTGTGATGATGAATATAAAACACATATTATATACTGCACTTTAAATGCCGGTGTTCTGCCAAATGATGATGTCTTGTCAAAAAAGTGTTACTGTCGCACGAGAGTCTATCGATTGCTGGAAAATACTCGATGCTAAAAATGTACTACACCGGAATTCGAACATTCTAGAGCCTTGAGATCTTACTGACTGCAACCACCTCTTACTTACAGGGGATTCCATCTTTCGGGTAACCTGCGGTGGAGAGAGATCCTGTCACTAACGTAAGTGTTGATCTGATGTTTCTCAACACTTTCTTCTTCTTTTTTCTTCTCCTCTCCACTCAGCTCCAGTTTGACGGCTACCCCCAGTTCTCCCAGTGCATTCTGGTCTAATGGAGGTTTCTCGTAGACGGGTCTGCGCAGGAGCTCGGCGTCCTCCTCGGGACTCTGGTCAAGGGAAACCCCTCTCCGATTCGCCCGGCTCATGTCGGAACCTCTGTGGAAGAGGAAATATCCAGCGAGCAGTGAAGCGCAGGCGAGGAACAGCAGTAACTTGGGGCGACTCCTGCGTCCGCATAATGCCATCTTAGCGCCGAGTGGCTGTTTTTTCTTGTTTCGCTTAAATCCCATGGAAAAGTTTAGTATGTCACTTCAGTATGTCCGCTGAAAGTTCCGGCATTTGATTCGAGGCTTTATCAAGTGACATTTCGTCCCCGCAACAAAAAAAAAATGCATCCGCTCTGAAATGAGACAGTTGGACCGAGATTACGGGGGGAAAAAAATTATAACAATAACAACAATAACCCAGCTCACATCACACAGTCTTCTGAAGTGCTAGACCTGCTCCATTTAACGCTTCCTTCAACTGTGTGTGTGTGTGTCTTTTTTTTTATCTCCCAATAATCATACAACTCCTATCTGTTAGTGAAAGTGTTCACTTTTTTTTTTTTATCTCCAGGAAGTTTAGTGTAAAACCCTACAGAGGAGGGAGAGGAAGGAGGCGGAGGAAGGGGGCGCCCGCGAGCCGCTTCCAAATCATTGTCCTGCACAAATGTAGTGAGTTAAACGGTAACATAGTTTTTGACTTAATTAACCGCGAGCAGCAGCTTCTTCCAATTTAAGCCTTAGCCCATATACAGTATATACACAATAAAAAAAAACAGCATACATAAAACTCTATTTAATAAAAAAAAAAAAGTGACGAATTTCTAGAGAAAGATTTTTATCACAACAACCGTTGCTTCCGGGCGCGAGCTGGCAACGACATGACGCAGCATCACGTGACTCAACTTAACAACCGCACCAGTCTCGGTCCCAAAAGTGTACTACATCATAGTAATAATACACTGAAATGCCACATAAAGAGGGTTAGATGTAGCAGTAGAGAGAAAACATTTTGCTTTAATGATCAGATGCACATCAGTTAAAGAAGTGTAATATGTCTATAAAACCACCATTAGATTAGATTCAGCGCCTTATGCCCAACGTCTCCTGGAATAGGCTACAGGCCCTGCGACTCTGTATCAGGATAAACGGTATAGAAGATGAATGAATAAAAGATTAGATTGCATTATATGCGACACACAGTGGCCTCACACCTCTAGGATCGAGGGTTTGATTCCCGTCTCGGGTCTGCTTGCTGGGTTTCCTCCTACAGTTCAATGATATGAAGATTAAGATAATCCCATTCCAAAATTGCTGACAGTGAATGACTGTAAGTGTGTCTGCACCCTGTGATGGATTGGGATCTTATGCCCAAGGTCTCCTGCGATAGGCTCCAGGCCCACGTGGCCCTTTATAGAAGAAAAATGGGATAGATTAAAGATGGCAGATATAATCTCGAAGTGGTTAGAACGGTTGTCTCAGACCTCCAAGGTTGAGGGTTTGATTCAGGTCTGTTTGCTTGTTATCCCCGTGCATGGTGGTACAAAATAGATGGGAAAAGGCAATAAAATGCAGTTCATTGTTATTAAGTGTTTAAGTGATCTCTGTTCATGTTTTTTTTTTTTTTTTTAACCACACTTTTCCACAAAGTTGAAGGTTCGGCACAGCCCTTACAGGTTTTGTTAATGTGTTGGACAGTTCTTAACCCAATTCTAGTCATTTCACCAATTTGAGGATCATCTCATCAATTGTTTTGATGCAGGACAATAACTTGACATTTGTGAAGTGATGACTTTTTTTTTTTTTTGGCCAGGCAGTGTATTTAAGAGAAGAAACGGCCAAGAATTTGGAACATTATTTTGAGTTTATTGTTATCAACCCAGGGTTAAAGCTATACATGCTTGACAAAAATATATAAAGAGCACACCAACTATTTAGCACATATATTTTCCTTTAGGAAACTTTCTAAAAAATTTGTTTTAGAAGGCTTTTTCTTTGTTCATGAGGTCAGCTGTAAACATTAATCAAGCTTGCTAGTATAGATTTTGGAGAAGATCCTCTTTCTGAGATCTGCACTGAGCTCCTTGGAACTTCCCATTGTACTGTGTCTTGGTCAGCCTGTACTGTGTTTTTTATTAAGCCACCAGGATCCTCTGTCAGGATCACTAACAGGATCTTGGAACGATGGCAAAATAAAAGACATTTCAAGACATTCAGCAGCAGTGAATTGATAATAGTCTATACAAACCAAACATTTCAGTACCATGACTTTTCTATTCAGGGGAAGTGTATGTAAACTTCCATCTGACTGTAAATCACCAAAACAAGTGAGGCCGCTGAGTCAGGTTGACCTGGGAGATAGTCCAAACTTCCTTATCAATAATTGATGCACAGAGCTCCTGTGTGTATACTGTGAGTTCTCCCTAGTAATCTACCAAGGCTTTTACTTATCCTCATCTTAAACAGCTTTCTGCATCCAGCCGATAAAATAGATTCATTAGACTTACTGAGCCAGCTTAGGTGATTGGATGTGTTTGTTTCGATTGATTAGCACCAATCTACTCTAAATTATAGGCAATTTCATTATAATTATGATTATAAGGCTATTTAATATCAGTAAATTAGGTTTTCTTATGTCACATTGCCCATGATATATAGGAATATAGACGTTTCTTCAATTTCCTAGTCATAATAAGACAAACATTATAAAATAGGTAATATGAACATAGTAAATGTAGTTTCTGATGATTTTTCATACCTCCATTGCTTATAGAGCTATGTTTACAGTTCACAAAAAAACTATACTATACCCACCCAGTATAGTTGTAAAGCAAAATGGATACCATGAATCCATACCACCCTGGATTTGATTATTTTCTTTTAAACAAGAAATTTGCCGATTACTTTGTTTTATTGATAATGAATGACCCACCATACATTTATTAGTGATGCATCGATTGGTATCTGGTATTGCTGGTAAACCCATGCGAGTTTTTGCACCCTTAAAAGTGCTCCAATACCAGGTGACAGAACATGACAGAGATCTGGATGACAGAAGGCAATCAACAGACTGCCAGCTGTTTGGGGAAAATGTCAACCCACAAAATCGGAATCAACCCACAATACAAATAACTTGATTAATAATACTCACTCGATCACTCACTCATCATCTATACCGCTTTGTCCTGTATACAGGGTCGTCGGGGGTCTGGAGCATATCCCAGGAAACCCTGGACAGAGGGCCAATCCATTGCAGGGCACACACATTCACAGACTATGGGCAATTAGCCTAATATGCAAGTTTTTGAGGACTGTTGGAGGAAACCGGAGTACCCGAAGGAAACCACCAAGCACGGGGAGAGCATGCAAACTCCATGCACACAGAGTGATTAAAAATACTGTATTTTGTATTTAACAAATTTATTTAATATAGAGAAAATGGCAAGTAAATATCAAGGCTTTCCTAACTTTTTATTGTTTAAAGTTACATGTTATAAGTAACAGTAGTGGAACAAGTCAGTTCCTGTAACCACTTACATTATAGCAGCTATAAACAAGCATTTTTTGCTGACCTTTATCGTCTCACTTTTCTCTCTCTTGCAGTTAAAAAAATTAAGATTTTGATTTTGTGTCAACACTTTAAATGTCTCAGGAAGACAGAAACACATACACATACTTGAGGATTTTAGTCTCCCCAAATGTTTAAATGCACAGTTTTATATCTAATACTTTGAAATATTATCTGAATTTCTGAAATTCATAAATGTTGTCCATATCCATGTTTGTTATTCAGAAGAAACCAGCGTCTCCAGTAGAGCATTAGAGGCTTAAGAAAATTCTAACAGTCATGAATGCAGCTACCTATCTAATTAAGTGCATGTACAAAGTCATACATTAGTCTCCAGAGTAAAATGCATTCATCAACCCTAATAGTTTTTTGTCCAGCTGCTAATCAATATTAGACGACCAGGAATTGACCGGCATGCTGGTAACAGGAATATATTTTTACGGTCACCCTGAGCATGTAAATGTGCCTCTAAGGGAACGTTTTATTATTTCTCATGATGTTGGTGTTATTCTTCTCTTCAAACAGAAAAGTTCAAGCTCTTATGTTATTGTGATCCATGTGATCTAGGCTTAATGTCAGGAGAAGATGCCATTAGTACAGGAATATCAGTACATGGGGCAGAAACTGATATCATTTAAAGAATTATGGATCACAATGTGTTGCGTTTTTCTGGTATTGGCGTAAGAAATTAATAAACAGCTTTCAAAATGTGACCTGAATATGTATTTTCCTGTGTGCATGGCGTGTTCTTCCCATGCTTGGTGGGTTTCTTTCAGGTACTCCGGTTTCGTCCCACAGTCCAAATATATGCAGATTAGGATAATTGGCATTCCCAAATTGCCCATAGTGTGTGTGGCCTGCGATGGATTGACACCCTGTCCGGGATGTACCCCCCCCTGGCGCCCTAAGTCCCCTGTAATAGGCTCCAGGCCCCCCCATGACTCTGTATGCAGGATAAAGCAAGCAATATAGACAATGAATGAGTGACTGCGTGAAATTGTAAGGATGACATAAGGATGACATGGAACAAAATGTATGTTTATTAAAATTAAAATGAATACTCGATTAGATGAAGCCATAACAGATGAAATAAGCCACATGCCTATTGTAAAAATGTAAAGTCTGGTGTAAAAAAAAAACTATCCTACACTGCACACCTAATGTGGAGTCTTTTATAACCAGATATCCTTTATCCAGTTGTGTTCAAATCATGTGACATGAATCATATGGCAATAATTTAATGGTTACCACAAGATGGCACTGCAACAGAGGACAGTCAGAATGGAGAGTAAGGAAGAGAACAGGAGTTCACAAATAAATTTGACCCATTAAAAAATCATTGCGGTAAAATGACTGATTCAGTACAACAAACATAATGTAATCATTGTACTTATGGTGTAGAAGGTAATCACCACAGTTTGTGCTTAATCAGTAGTTTTAAATATTCATTCCCAACATAAAATAAAGGTCCCTTTATACCATGTTTGTGAAAATCAACATCTATAAACATAAAAAAATAAAATTATTCCTGGAAATGACTGGTTGATTAATACAGCAAATGCAAAAAGCCAAAACAAGCCGTAAATGCTGTACAGTTCTTAAGGCCACAATGTACTGTAACGTCCATGGAATTTCAGATCAGAGGAATGACTGGTTCTGTGAGTGAGTTCCAGCCATTCCTCAGTGAAACAATTGTACTTCAAACATAATTATACAGTGGTTTGTTTTGTGTTTTGTTTTGTTTTTACATCTGGAAGACTTAAGAAAGAAAATGACTAACAGCAATTGAAACATTCTCCTTTGGCTAACATCTGGCAAAACCTTTTTTTTTTGTGACCATTTATTGACATTACACCCAAAGCAAAACAAATTGACGCTTGAATACAGAAAATGTCCAGGATGGCACGAGCCAGGCAACATTCGTGGACATGTTCACATATTTGTGTGAACATTTCAGTACACTTCAAAATCATTCTTCATCTTACCCTCATTCATAAAGAAAGAAATTCCATTCAGATTAGTTTCCCCTCTAACACTGTGTAAAGAATAATAAAAATATTTTGCTTCCCAAATGATTTATGCAAAGCAAAACTGATTTGATTTCACTGATTTGATCATTTTTTCCCCCTCTAAATCCATTGACAAGTTAAAGTTTGGCCTCCGTGATTAGCTTTTAAACTGCAATCTGTGATGACAGCTTGAGTTATTTCGCTGTTGAGATGACAACAATAAGGCACAGTGGGCTGGTGCAGAACGAGTTTGTGGAGCTTACGAGAAAGTAAACCCACAACATAATGGAAAGACGTAAAGCGCCTTTGTTCAGAAACTGTACAAACATCACAATGTCGATTTTTTTTTTTAAAGTCATAGCTAAAATGTCATGACTGAAGGAGGAAAAAATGTGTACAGCAAGCTAAACAGGTTGTTGCCAATCCCTGAAATACTTGTCATCTAAAAATAAACATTTTATAAATACAAATTATGAGTTTTGACTAACTTGTCTCGACTCAGTTCAGTTACATAGTGCAATCATGTAAACGCAAACAGTGTTCCAACACAACTAGATTTCCTTCCCCATATTGCTACTAAAGTGAATTTTGGTACAGTTCTGTACCATTATTAATAATGTACAATGACTAAAAAAAATAAAAATAAAAATAGAGACTTGATCACCTTTGGTTTTCAAAGGCACTGAACAGAGCCTAGTCTATTCATCAACAAGCCACAGGCCTTCCACATTTCACAACAATTAAAATTCATATTCTTTCCGAGCAACTGAAGTGGTTGCTTTCTAACCCAAAACTTAGTTTTAGTACCTCTTAACTCCACTGCAATCCAGTCAGATTGAACATCAAGTTTATAACCAACCTCTCAGTGCAAAACAGTATGAAAATGACTGACAGTTTGAACAAGCTACTGAATTGATGATTGGACTTCATAGAAAATGTACTTCTTGAATTCAATGCAATGTAGAAATCACATTTATTCGAATTTCCATCGCTGGTTCAGGTCTTCACTAGAGCATCTTTGCATGTGCACGTCGGTTCGCCCCTCTGCTGTACGGTAGGCAGTTATGCACTTGTCTGACAGAGGGTGATAAATAAGTCCATTCTAGAAAGACATAATAATAGTTGAGATATACAGTACTTGTAGAAAAAAAAAACATAACTGGTATAAGGAAATGTGGTTCAGAAGGTAACACTCACATCTCTGAACTCCCAGACGATGTTCTGCGAAACTGGCTCTCCATCACGAGGACAGTGTTTCATTCCTATGTGGTTCAGGCCATCGGCGTACTCCGCACACAGCTCAGTTACGGAGTTAAAGCGGATTTCCTTATACGAGGTGTACTCGAAAAACTTGCAAAAAAAAAGAGAGAGAGACACTTAACTCACTACTTTCTTAAAATTCTTTATTAGAATACTGGTAATATTACTGACTAAATTACTAATTCTTGACTTTTAATTGATGCTTCCCATATCCTGTAGGCTATGATCTGAAAATTGGCCAACATCAAGGATGTAATCCTCTGAGGATTACAAATATGAACAATGAAATCAAGGAATAAAGAAAGAGGATACACAGTTCTTCATATATGTAAGATTTTTAAAAAATTGTAAACCTATCTTGTTTATGGTGAAATATTAAAAAAAATCCAGATGAAATAAAATGTTTAATCAATATGTGAATTTGCCAAAGTTGCCCTAAAGTAATTTCTTTTTTTATATCCTTTCTCTGTCCTTTCCAAAGGGAGGGGAAAATAAAGGTGAAGTTAATAATTAGTCAGCAAACAGGTACTTTCTTCTAAAGATAAAGTTCAAGGACAAGGTGTGGCTCTAGACTAGACTTACACATGCAGTATCCTATTTGCCGTGGCTACAACAAAACTATAGCCATTGTACACCAGAGACCAGTCCAGTCAATCCAGTTCAACTCACCACTTATTTACCTGGCTATACAGTACAGACCAAAAGTTTGGACACACCTTCTGTATTATGGCAAGAAAAAAGCAGTTAAGTGAAGAAAAAAAACGAGCGGCCATCATTACTTTAAGAAATGAAGGTCAGTCAGTCCGAAAAATTGGGAAAACTTTGAAAGTGTCCCCAAGTGCAGTCACAAAAACCATCAAGCGCTACAAAGAAACTGGCTCACATGCGGACCGTCCCAGGAAAGGAAGACCAAGAGTCACCTCTGCTGCGGAGGATAAGTTCATCCGAGTCACCGGCCTCAGAAATCGCAGGTTAACAGCAGCTCAGATCAGAGAGCAGGTCAATGCCACACAGAGTTCTAGCAGCAGACACATCTCAAGAACAACTGTTAAGAGGAGACTGTGTGAATCAGGCCTTCATGGTAGAATATCTGCTAGGAAACCACTGCTAAGGACAGGCAACAAGCAGAAGAGACTTGTTTGGGCTAAAGAACACAATAAAGAACACAATAAAGAAAACTCTTTGAATGAGAAGGTGTGTCCAAACGTTTGGTCTGTACTGTATATATATATATATATATATATATATATATATATATATATATATATATATATATACTTTTTTTAGCCTAGTAAATAAGTGGTGAGTTGACCATTAAAAAATAATATTATATATATATATATATATATATATATATATATATATATATATATATATATAAAATATTAAAATAAATTAAAAAAATAATATAAAATATTTTTTTAATGCTCCAATTACTGAATCCGATATCAGCATGTCACACCAGGGCAGGAAAGGTAATCAATTGCCAAGAGCTCAGGATTCATTTCACCCATTGAGCTCTCGGACAGCAACCCCTGTCAAACACAAACTTATTTATCCAAACAATATGAGGCGTTCTGCACAGGGAACCTCATTCATATTTTATGCAAAGGCCAGTCATTGAGAACATTAATTTTCATTCACACATGGTGCTTATTTTCCAGAGAAACCTGATGCGTCGCATTAATGAGTAATCAGTGATATCAGTCCAGAGACATTATTCCTTAAATACGCATTCAGGTCACCTTTATTCGGCCATTTGAATTGAATAGGACGGCATGCTTAGATGTGATATGATACATGAGTCCTGCTTTTGGTTTTATGATATATATAACTGTGCAGGAAACCCTTCTGGGGCCTGTTCTCAGGTTGTGTGATGACTCCGGCGTTCAGAGCAAGCCTTTTGTGGTAATTTGGAAGGCGGTACGTAGTAAAGTGATACAGTATACTGTAGGTGTGTGGGATTTATTTTGGGTTTTCTTTTCCCATGATTATACACAGTAATGTGCAAAAGTCTTGAGCTACCACTCATTTCTTCAAATTTTTAAAAAGAGCCAGAACTTTCTTGTATTTTTAATGCAGTCTTAAACAATAGTTCAAGTTGTTGGCTCTCTTTTTCAGTCTATTCCCTGTACCTGATCTAACTTTGGGTATGAATCAGCAACAACAGATGACAGAGGAAATTAGGTTGCTGCTGAGGTTTTTACATAAACAACCCATTTTTAAATCATATCTTAAGTTGCTAACGCTGTACATGGTCAACAGGTGGCCTGGGACCCCCAGTCTCTCGTAGGGGACATTGGGCACAAAGTGGGGTACAGGGTGTCAATTCAACCAATTAACCTAGTCTGAATGTTTTTGGACTGTGGGAGGAAACTGGAGCACAGGGAGAAGATGCAAACTACACACATCTTCTCCTTCTTCTCACACACACAGATCCGAGGCAGGAATTGAACCCTCAACCCTGGAGGTGCGAGGCCACAGTGCTAACCACTACACCACCATGCCACCTTCATAAGTTTCTTTAATACGAAGAAATAAGGGGTGGTTTAAGGCAGTACTATATGCTTATTGGTACATGATTTAATTCCTAAGCTTAATTTATGTTAATGTGATTCCATTAAGTGTCTTTGCTTACTCATTATTTTCATAATTATTTTTCTCTTATTTTAGCCTTGAGTATTATTTATATGGTGTAGAGAGGGTCAGTGTGTCTTTTGAACGTACATATCAGCATAAGCCCAGTAGAACGGCTGGCTTATGTTTAGACTACAGAATATCCACGCTGTCTTTGTAAATGCAGGAAAAGTAAAACATCCGTTTGATTATATCTATACCCTTGCTCTTGGTCTCCTGAATTCTCCAGTCAGTCTGCTTGTGATGAAGTTTATTACAGTATATGGTCATCCTGAAAGAGTTACAGTACAACAAATTCTAGTTATAGTACCTGATTCCCTCCTTGTCCGTGGCAGCCGAACAGAGACAGGTGAGCCCCTGTGGGATTGTGATCTGGAGCATTGTAGTCCAGACACTCGGAGGGAATCCCACTACTACGCACCTGTACCGGAAAGACAAACAAAGGAAAAGACAGAAAGAGAAAGGGTAATGAATGTTCAGTGGTTAAAGGAACACAGATAGATATAATCAAGGAAACCGATATCTATCTCGAAGACAAGAGAAAGGATTACTCAAAAACACAAAACAAGTGAGCACAATCAGATAACAAGCCAAAGACAGGACAGGGTTGAAGGCAAAACAAGAATTAAACGTGAAATAGATCAAATCGGGGGGAAAACACACATTTCAGCCAGACAGAGAATCTCCTGAACAGCTGAAACATTTGCTTCAACTTTTCTACTTTTTTTCTACCCTTTTCTCGGACCTTGTATAGAGATTTTAAAAACTGATTTAGGAAAAATCGAACACCTAAATTCCACTTACAGCTCCATGCCAGTCAGGTCTGTCCTCAGGCACATGCAGATCCGGGTAAATGTTCTTCAGATACCAGTCAAAGCTCATGCACTTTAGCCTTTCTCGTAGGAGAATCCGGTCTGAAATGTCCCCGTACGTTTCCTATGAGAATTAAAGCCATAGAATGAGATTTTATGCACACGCACAGCACAGAAAAATAAAAGTAAAAATGAAAGGTTGCTTCACCATGTTTCATTAACAATCTAAGAATTGAATTAAAGTTTAACTTTTCCTATTGTTCTTCAGCATCTTATTTGCTACAGACATAATTCCAGTGTGCTGATGTGGCCCTAACATTTCAGGTTATTTAAAATGTGGAAACTTACCTGTGTTTGACTAACCCAAGTTACACAAAGCAAACTTGTAAAATATAAACAAATTTGAGTTCACACCCAAACCAGCTACTAAAGTAAAGCTAGGATGTTTGCATTTCGCCAGGATTTCACGTAATTTACATTCCACATATTATATACAGGACAGCTACAATTATCGATAATGATGTGCAGTACACGTCTGTGAGTCTCACCCAATGTAGTATGGTTTGACAAACATGGCCTGCTTTATCACTATTCAAATATGCTTGCTAAGTACAGCCAACAGTAGAGGAAAATCAAATGCAGAACAACTGTAATATAGTCTGTACCTTACGAGCGGGAGGATTGCGGTTATAGAAAAGCTCCTTGTAAGAGTCCATCCAGACCTCAGCAGCTCGCACTGTGTTCTGGAGGAACTTTGGCCTGGCGTATGGTGCCTTCTTAGGAAAAACATGACCGACATGGGAACAGGGGTGAATCTCCAGTGAGCCACCACACTGCCAAACCTGCAAAGAACATTACATGTAACAGAAAGAATCAGCATCTTACCAGAGCTGACTGGTTATAACACGTTACTCCACCCATCCATCTTCCAAAGATGACGAGATCTCAATATAGGTAGTGTCTGACTTACAAACATTCAAATTACGAACGGTCTGCGGTTCTACGGACATTTGTATATGTGATCAAATCACGAAAGTAGCTCATGTATTGTTGAAAAAAAATAGACACTGTAGTGCACCAGATACAAATATTCACTATGTGTAAATGAAATTATAAAATGTCTAAAGTCTGGTATATTGATGTGTTTGAGGGCAGGCGGTGGAGGAGACAGAGATTAAATCTAGTCGATTGGTATGCTTTACATTGTATATTTCGTGTTAAGAACATACAGTATAAAGCTCGGTTTGTCAGACCTGAGAACAAATCCGACTTACGAATGTGCTCCCTGAACAGAGCTCGTTCGTAAGTCAGGGACTACCGGTATAAGATTAATGATGAATGTAGTAAAAATGTCTTAATGTTTTTGTTAAATCAAGTTAGTTAATCCTTAAATCCATACAGTATATATTAGTGCACAGTGAAATTCGTTATTTTTCTCTTGGTTATTAAACTGAGGTCAGAGCACGGTGTCCCCAAAGCAGACAGGACTAAGGGCCAAACAAAACAAGCAGCAACTTGGTGGAACCGGGGCTTGATTCACCAACCGTCACCAACTTTGTAATCAGTAGTGTAAGTCAGAGCCTTTGATTGTATAAAACTGATACAGGGGCTGACTTCTTTCCAGCCCAGACTGCAGACTTGTGGAACCCATTAGTGGCAATTGTGTCAGGGGATTACAAAGAGTAAAACGCCCTATATTTACCATCAGTGACAACAGAGTATCTGAAAATGCTGGTGAATGAGGTGGTTTGTTCCCTCTAACATCCTTTCAACAAACATCATTTGGAAAACTAGATGAATTAAGCAGATGCTGTCTAATTAAATCACAAATTACGTCAATTCTGTAGTGTCCTGTAGTGTTCAGCTTATTAGCTTTGGATCCGCATATTAGCTTATTTCTGGCTACAATGTCCTATTTCTTCACACCAGTGGTGACTGTACAAGGAAGTTGCACTGCTGAGGTCCGCAACGTTCTTGCAATCTACGTCTACGCTCAAAATTACACATAATACAGCAAGTTGAGAAAATTCCAATCAGCATGGAGCGCTGGTTTTTCAACTTTTGGAGGGAACCAGAGTATCCAGACAAAGCCCTTGAAGCATGTGCAGGACATGTAATCTCCACCCACCCAGACCGCAGTTAAACTTCAAACCCCCAGCTAATCACTAAACCGCTGTGCTACTTTCTAATCTGAAGATCACACAATGCATAATTTCAAAACCTTATACTGTATATGTTAATATAAAACATATGCAGATTAATTAGCTGATCATTTACTGTTTTATTAGTAAAACTATCTGAACCTTTCGGATAGTGTTTGTGAATCTGTTTACAGCTGTGGCTGCTTCACATCCCTTGAAGACACTGCAGTGTATTGTGTTTCTGCAGCCATGAAACATTAATCACATGAATGCGGCATCAGACTTGATTTTTACCTACATGCCAGAAGGAATCCAATATGTAGAGTGCAATTAATTGTGCATGGTTCAGACCGCAAGACTATCATACTGACAGCGTGTAATTGGAAACTAGAGAACACCTAATAAGATCTTACCCTGAAGGAAAGTTCCAGATTCTCTCCTCCCCATACCTCCATGCCGGTGTCATAAGTGCCCAGATATTCAAAGTAGGCCTTGCTTACAGCGAAAAGGCCCCCGGCCATGGTGGGAGATCTGTGAAGTGCAAGACATTGGCAGGGATATCTATTAACACGTCCATATAATAACTCGTAAGTTAATTGAAGTAAGAAGTAGCCGATTCTGTGTAGGCGGAACGCGTTAGATCAGGGAAACACAAAAACGCACAGGACGAACGTTAGTCAGGTAGCTTAGCAATCATCCAAAAAAAAAAAGGGATTTGGCAGCATACAGAAGTTTTCACTTGCCTGGTGGCTTATATAATGTATTTATGATTTGCCCATCCGAAGTAAGCGCACGTTAGTTGGCACACATTAGCACACTTATTTTATAACAACAATAATAATAATATTCAACTATTTGTTACAGCACAATGAAGTGATTTTTCCATATATCCAGAGCACAGTCCCAGCCAGGATACAGCGCCCCTGGAGCAGATAGGGTTAAGGGCCTTGCTCATGGGCTCAACAGGGGCAACTTGGTGGTGCTGGGTCTTTGACCCCTCAACCTTCCGATCTGTAGCCCAGTAACCCACAACCACAGCCTTAACCATTTGAGCCACCAAAATGTTTCCTATTTGTTTTCTTTTTGAAAACAGTAGAAAAGTAAAGCTCTTTTCACAGAGGCTGACTGAACACCAACCTGATTGGGTCTATGCGAGATTTCCGTCTGTCGCGGTCCGCCTGAGGCACAGAGTGCCACTGGAATGTAAGCCGCCAGTCAAAGCCACCCACCATGGGCTCATCAGTCTGCATGTAAAACTCGAATGTGTTCCAGTCAATGGTGTCAATCACTGGACATATAACAGTGTCCTGTTTCTCAGCAATCCTGGAAAAAATAAATAAATAAATAAATAAAACCATGCTATAAAGTGAAGACTCTTTTCAGTGTAGTACAAGAATGGTAACACAGTGCATATTTGGGATGGAAAAGATCCTCAGAGGCTTCCTCCATGTACTGTAACATGTTGGCTAATCCTTCGATTCTTGTCTAAATATACTATATCATTTATTTAGGGATATCATTAATATTTTTGGTTGAAAGGTCATGCATAATAACCAACTAAATATCACCAGTGACAGCTTTCTTCATTCTGCTCTTGGTTATTGTGAGTGATCATAACATTACAATATACTGTATGTGTCCTCAACAAGTGCATTAACATCTGATCAAATGTTTTATTTTAAAAGAGTGTCTCCATGTACTGTAGAGAACCAGATTTCTTTAAGTATCACAGAGAAAAACACCTTGACCCATATGAGTAAACAACTATGCAACAATCCAGACAATTGCAAAATAATTATCAATTAATTATTTTGCAATTATTAATATCAATTATCGACACTATCAAGGACTCAAACTGCTTCAGAATTCCTGAATAAATCAGCGAGTCTCAATGACTTCATCTGATTGAGTATACCTTTCTAGCAGAGGCTCGATCCACCCAGGCACACACTCGCAGTGGCAGTCCAGAAAAGTGAGTACGTCTCCTGTCGCATAGGTGGCACCGATGAGCCGAGCTCGGACCAGTCCCTCTCTCTTATTAGTGCGGATGAGGCGGACTCGCTCCAGGTTGCTAATGTACTCCTCCAGCTGGGATTTCAGATAGCCTGCAATTTCCACCATGAGAGCATCTGAATGATGTGTAATGTGTATCTGCGGTAATCAAAAAATAATTTACATCTGAATGAAATGTAACGTGTATCCGTGGTTCATCTTTATCACTGTGTTTTATCAGTTAACAGTGCTCAACTACACCAGCGAACACTTAATCCATCAGCAGCACAGGTTTTATATTAGCCAGTATAATACGTACTTATATACGTCCTATAATCCTTTATGAAATACAGGTAATTCAGTGTTTTCAAGATAATCTCCTTCCACTGCTTATGTGAATTATGTCTGATGACCACAGATACACATTGCAACATATTTTCCTGTATGAAAAGAGGAATATATAGACATATAAAAAGATGTCATTTTAGGTCCTTGTACTGTTGATTGTAAAACTCAGTCTTTTTACAGCTTCAGTTTCTTGACTGTATGTTAAACTCCAGAATTTTATATTTATGGGACTCCATTCTTCCATGTCTACAAATGCTGATGTATTTTTTTCCAAATGATTGTGTGCAAGTATTTCCATTACTTCATTAGTTCACAAAAACTCAATCTCTGGCTTATCTACAGTAGATGTTGGTTTGCATACATACACAAGACTAGGGCCGCAACTAACGATTATTTTGATAATCGATTAGTTGGGCGATTATTTTTCGGATTAATCGGATAAAAACTAAACGCTTCTTTAATTTGATGTTTTGCTTATAGCTATATAAAACCATAAATCAGGGTATTAGTTATGTATAAAACTAAACTTTAAAAAATGCAAAAGCCACATATAGAGTTTAATGATCTTTAATTTTGACATTTTAAACCTTAAATTAAAGACAAAGTTTGTTTTTGAACAGTAAAACTCCTCTAAATATCCAAAATATAAATAAATAAATAAAAAAGCAAAACAATTGTTGTACTCTTATTATATTGGATGGCATCTGTTATGGTAGCTGCTTGTTGTGGAGTGCATGGGGGATTTCTTTTTTGAATGAACTGTTTGAATGAAATGAAGCTGACTTGTTTCTTTCTAAAAATAAATAAATAAATAAATAAATAAATAACAGCATTTAAGTACGCAAAATACAACATTTTAACAATAATTGCAGCTATTGCCAGCTGATAGAGAAGGAACAGCCAATCAGAAATAGTGTGTGGAAGTCTGTGATTGGCTGGTTTTGTGGCAGTTTGGTAACACTGGATAAAGCTGAGCGAGCGTACAGGCATGTTGCTTGCGCGTGAAGGCAGAGTCGAGCGCGCACAAAACCGAGAAGTCGCGCATGCGCGGAGAACATGTTGCGCGAGCAGGGGAGACATTGCACGCGCAGAATCGAGCTGTTGAGCGAGCAGTGGAGACACTGCACGCGCATAGAGTGCTTTGTCTGCTCTCATAATGTCAAACCGCGCGCTCAGAATTGTGGCAGGAATATAACGCCATAGGCGCGCGCTGTTTCCTGCGGACACTTCTGTAACCTCCATTGCGCGAGCGGCTGTGTATCTGTGTGTATCTTTGTGTATTTGTGCATCTTGTGGTCGCGCTTCTCAGTAACGTGAGCAGTCCAACTAACCGATAACGGCATTCGTTGACAATTAATTTCATTATCGATAATTATCGATTAGTTGTTGCAGCCCTACATTCATTTCTTAAACCAAGTTGCAAATAAGGTTTCTTTCACATTTAACAATTATGCACATCCACTTCCTTGGCGTCATATGAGGGTTTAGCCTTTCAAACCAGCATAACTGCATTTCTGCATATCTAAAAGTTTTCTTGGTTCTCTTGACCTCGCCTTGTCTCTCACAGTTCCCCATAACTTCCGTTTCTCAATGACATTTCATACAGTGGAAATTGTGAAATGGAAGCACTTCGATATAATTTCTTCTAATAATATAATCTCTTTTGATAACTCTCCCCTGCTTGTGTAGGCTGTTTACACAAGTCTATGAATGTTGAGTGTTAGCACAAGGTTTCGTTTGTGACAGTATTGATTACACTCAATTACAAAAGACAATTCCTGGCCTGTTTAACTAGCCTTAATGACCCAATTAAGGCTTAAGTAGTTTATTAAGTTCTAAGCTGTTTAATGTGGAAGGTGGTTAAATGTTTGCACACTCCACAGTTAACATTTTACTTTGAATGTTACACTATTGTCACAAGACACAATTTGTCTGAGCAGCAATTTTGTCTGTCTGAACATACAAATGTGACATTTCTCTGACCGGACCTGAATCACTTTCGTACGTGGTCCTACTGTAGATCAGCTACACATATCTGATGCACGGTCATGTACCTTCAATAAGAATGGGCAGATTGTATTGTAATGGAATTCGTGTGACTTTTTGCCTCTGCAAATGCGTGGGGCGCTCTCGGATGTCAGCCAGCACTGGAAGCTCTTGGATTTCATAGCATGGCTAGCGCCAGCTGCTAAAGCACCTCAGACGGGGCATCTGGCTTTCGTCTTTCTCCGGACCACAACAAATGCAGGCAACTAACTGCTTATCATTCTCCAGGGCAAAATCCCAATTGTGCATCCATTGTTTGAAATGGATGAGTGGGTTGCATGGACTTGTGACATAGTTTTAACCCAGACTGGGTGAGCAAAGTTTCAGAGAACTGACGTGTCAGATAAGTCACTTGTAATTGCAGTATGAATGTGAACTGCCATGACATGCAAATCAGGTCTGGTCAAAAAATGTGGCTTGGAATGTGAACATAGCAAAAGTAGGCCTCGTGGTTCATTTTCCTAAATGGAGCCTCAGTTATTTAAAAACATCTCTACACGTTCCATACCGCTGCTTTTGTTCATATTTGCATGTGACCTACAAGTAAAATTCAGACCATTATAATTCAACATTGTTGTTGTTGTTAGTCTTTCAGCTGCTTCCATCAAGGGGTCACTACAGCAGACCATCAATCCGCACAACAACGCTGGATACCCTTCCTGCCACGACTCTACCATTTTATGGAACCAGCATTGCAGGCTGGGTTATGGAGGGTGTGGCAACCCACCAACAGCGGGCCTCAAACCTGAATCCTCAGATCCCCAAACCAACAACCTACAGCTTTGGCCGCCTGAGGCAACTAACTGCTTATCATTCTCCAGGGCAAAATCCCAATTGTGCATCCATTGTTTGAAATGGATGAGTGGGTTGCATGGACTTGTGACATAGTTTTAACCCAGACTGGGTGAGCAAAGTTTCAGAGAACTGACGTGTCAGATAAGTCACTTGTAATTGCAGTATGAATGTGAATTGCCATGACATGCAAATCAGGTCTGGTCAAAAAATGTGGCTTGGAATGTGAACATAGCAAAAGTAGGCCTCGTGGTTCATTTTCCTAAATGGAGCCTCAGTTATTTAAAAACATCTCTACACGTTCCATACCGCTGCGTTTGTACATATTTGCATGTGACCTACAAGTAAAATTCAGACCATTATAATTCAACATTGTTGTTGTTGTTAGTCTTTCAGCTGCTTCCATCAAGGGGTCACTACAGCAGACCATCAATCCGCACAACAACGCTGGATACCCTTCCTGCCACGACTCTACCATTTTATGGAACCAGCATTGCAGGCTGGGTAATGGAGGGTGTGGCAACCCACCAACAGCGGGCCTCAAACCTGAATCCTCAGATCCCCAAACCAACAACCTACAGCTTTGGCCGCCTGAGCTACCACTCCCCCGACCATTATAACACATTGTATATTTAAAATCATAATCTATGAAATAGAAGAGCTTATTAGAGCAAGTGTGGCCTGTGTTCAATTCCTGGTCAGGGATCAAACCCCAGTCACTGGGGGCTTGCACAACCTACATTGTGTTGGGTAATTTCAGCTCTTCTTGCTGAGGCGACCCTTAATGGGAAGAGGCGTTTGGGGGAATAAACTGAGCCAGTGTGACGAGCCCAAGAGGCTACAGAAAGGGAAATGGCTTCTCATTCAATCAGCTAAAATTCAAGTCAGAGGAAGCAGTGTAATGTCTGAAATGGCAGGACAAATTCGCCCAAAGATGAATTACATAACATTTATATAATAACTGGGGTGTATGTGAGTAGAGTCTCTCTCTCTCTCATTCACATACACAAACTTTCCATCTTACCTCGGTCACTCAAGTCATCAACGAGAATGACTTCTTTCAGCAGGACAGCAGGTGTGGTCTCCAGGACACTATGGATGGTTCTTAGCAGGGTGGACCAGGCTTCATTATAGAAGGCAATAATCACAGACGTGGTTGGAAGGTGACGGATGTCATACGTCTTGCTTCTACATCTGTTAACATGGAATCATCAATGATTACACATGTTGTAAAGTGCTAGATTTTATGTGACAGAGAAAAGAATGGAAAATGTGCATGACACAAAAAATTACAAAGTGCAAAATATTCTTATTTCTTATTGTTCCTGTGTAACACCTTCACATATTTGTAATTTTTAACAAATGTCCGGAGATCATTGTGACTAATTATTGTTCAAGTAAATGGGTTTGAAAGGCGAAAACATACAGTATTGCATGAGCAAAAAAGCCTCCACATCATCAAATTATTGGCCTGGATCGAGCACAAAAACAATTATTGAGATTTGAAATGACTGGAACTGGGTTATGAACTGTCCAACACATTATTAAAACCTGTAAGGACTGTGAACCTTTAACTTTGTGGATGAAATGTTAACTTAAATGATTGGGACCAAACATCTGTGTGGCCATAAGAAAACCAATTGTTAGTGAAACTAATCAGGGGGGAAAAATCACATAAATTTGTTAGGGATCATAAAGGTTGGACTTTGGAGTGATGGAAAAGGTCATGTGGTCTAATGAGTCCAGACTGACCCGATTTGTGTCAAACCTCGCCAAACCTCTCTGGAGGCAATGTTATGATCAGGGGTTGCTTCAGTATGTAGCAATAAAATAAAGTCCCCTGACAAGCTGAATGTACTGAACGACCAGGTTATCACATCTATGGAGTTTTTATTCTCTGATGGAAAATGCATATTCCAGGATTCAATAACGATAAAGGCAGTCGATGAAATATTGAAGTGTGCGACTTATTCTGTCCAGGCTGCATCTTTTGATGTACGAATGCTGCAAACCCTACAGAGACTAACAAAGGGAACATTAAACACTGGAGGATGTATTCAAAATTAAGGCGAACCAAGACTGATACTGTTCATACTTTAAACCTACTAAGCTGTGTCTGTGTGACGTCAAGATGTGGATATGCTTTTGTCTCGTGATATACAGGATAAAGAAAAGAAAAGAAAATAACCTCAGTGCAACCAGTTCGGTGCAAAGATAGAATAGTGATGCATAAAATGAATAGGCTGTTAGCACATTAGGTAGACATGCCAGAGCTGTTTTCACATGAGTCTGGGGAACAGAAGCCAGTGTGTGAGAACTGGAGTGAGAGAACTGGCCAAGAGAACAAGACAGTAGTATCCTTGATGGAATAGTAGGTGACAGCCTGTGTTGGACTGAGTCCAAAGCACTACTACAAAAGCTTCAATAAAAAGCCCAGAATCTCAAGGATGTCATTTTTCTTCAAGGATCACTCAACAAATTATATTGTAAAAAAAAAATTTTTTAAACACCAATGGGGTAATAACTGGGGTCAATGAGGGCAATAACTGTCATGGAAACAAGCAAGACATGTGAAAAGCAAAACTTTACAGTAACAAACAAGCATCCCAGGAGGTAGAGAAAACAGCCCCAGAGCAGTTCAGTTTAAAGCACAGTCTAGAGATAGGAGGAAGAAAAAAGGTATGTTTTAAGTTGTAGGTTTTAAAATCTATGACAAAGTCAGACTAATTATTAAAAACACTGAGTCAACCAACATGGCAGATTTGTGCTAATGGGCAAGGAATGCATGGCTGCGTGGGCTGGATGGGAACCATAACTTCCATCTCTCTAATGAGGTCTGTGTCTCATTAGGGAGACGGAACACGACATAATATTAAACTTTACAGTGACTAAACTAGTCTCGCCAGGGATTCTGGGAAAAGGACGGGTATGTGTTGAAAGTTCCTGGATCCCGATCAGAGAAAACTCGTTAGACAGTAAAACGATTTTTCAAAAACATTACATAATGTTTCATTTTAGATTCACGTTAAGGTGTGTAGGAGAGCTCTTTGAATAAACATTCAAATTAAACATGGACTGGACGGAAAAAAAAAAAAGATTTTAAACAAGTGTCTACTGTCTAGTAAGAAAATTATTTGCTATAATAAAAGTGATGACATGAACTGTTTCTGTTGATGTTCAACAATATTTACCATAAACAGATACATCTTTCATAGTTCGATCAACTGCTATTATACTGTATAAATGAACATGTCATGCATATTATGCTATAATTAAAAAATAATAAACTTCAGGTTGGTCTTGCATTGAGCCACATCACACTATAGTGTCACTGTTTATTTTTTCATAACACCAGCCTCAGTATTACCATAGTCGTGTCATGGTTCATATACTGTATTACTTAAGCTACTGTTCTCCAGAGTGCAGGAAGGTGAACTCACTCATGCATCCTGTTATCCTCAATATGGCGATGGAGGGATATCTTGTCGCTGACGTAGATGTTGATGGCGTAGCGCTCGATGCTGTCTTGTTCATGTTTCTTACCCTCAGAGTTGAGGTTCAGTCGGGTGGCTCTGCCCCACTCTCCGTATGCGCTCGGGTCAGGGGCTGGCTTTACATAAATAGGCTGCTTCAGTGTCTCTGCATCCTCCTGCGCCCCCGTAAAGATGTCCCGGGGCTTTATGATATGGTTGCTGCCATCTTTGGTCGGAGCTGTGCTGGAAGATCGGAACACGAAGAGGTAGAAGAGCCACAGGACGGAGAGAAAGAAGCCGGCCTTCGTCAGAAGAAGAACCTTCCTTGTCCAGCGTGCCCTCATACTCCTGGCCGCGGGGTTGCAATCAGAGCTGCCAATCAAAGAACGCCGCTCACTAAGACACAGCGTTACAGAGACATGAGTAACGAAAACATTATTATTGTATTACACAAAACTGCAGAAATGTTGGGTTAGGGCAAAGGCATTGTTCACAGTAAATCTTTTATTAAGCAAATCAAATCTGTCTTGCTATTGTCAGGGGAAAAAAACAAGAGTTTGCTTTATAAGGTTTAATTTATTTTGGGTTTAATAATAGGTTCTAAAAAGTCCCAAAATGTCTATTCATTTGCCGAGCCCAAAGGCCTATCATCTTCCTGTTAATGATCATGACTGAGTGAAGCTGTAGCCGACATAAAAGGGGTTTGTTTTACAGCACTCGGTGGAAAATCCAAGTCAGTGCAGATCTGAGAAAGAAGATGGTAGATTTACACAAGTCAGGTTGAGACCGTGCCTGAAAACGACTGCAGATTCCAACATCAGTTGGGTCAATTAATTGGGAGGGATAGCCACATGGGCAAGGTCTGAAAGAAGCTCCAAACGGTCACCCTCAGCTGAAGAGAAACTGGTTCAGGTGGTCAGGAACACCAAGGAGCCCAGAAAGTTTTAAACAGAGCTATATTTGGAGAAGTAAATGTGAGCCATTTACTCCAAAACACTGTTATGCATGGTGGTGGTAGCACCACACTTTGGGGATGTTTTCCTGCCAGTGCAGGTGGATGGAATTTACAGTACATTTACAGCATTTAGCAGACGCTCTTATTTTGCTTTGAAGCATCCATTAATAATATATCCTGATACAGGATGGCACAATGGCGTAGTGGTTAGCACTGTGGCCTCGCACATCCAGGATTGAGGGGTCGATTCCTACCTCGGGTCTGTGGAGTTTACATGTTCTCTCAGTGTTTGGTTTTGCCACTACAAATTGTTCGTAGTATGTGTTTGCCCTGCGATGGAAAAAGTCTCCTCGTGCCCTAAGTCTCCTGGGATAGGCTCCAGGCCCCCCACGACTCTGTATAGAAGATGAATAAAGATCCTGATACTGGTTCATTAGATTACTGACAAGAGTATCATCAGTTTAAAACATTGTTGGGGAGGATTTTTTCTTTAGGCATAGTTTGAGGGCTTCCCGTGACTCAAAATTCATTCCACCACGTAGGTGCCAGAACATGAAATCGTCTTGACACATACCTTATTTGAGAGATGGACGGACCAGTCGAGCAGTGCTAGAGGATCATGCTGCAATGTAGGGTGTAATAAGTGAAATAAGGAAGAACAAGGACCGCCTCAGAATGTTTGAGCATAACCTCAAATCTTCACCTAGGAGGAGGAGGAAACATGAACAAAATGTTCCATGTTTTGTCTGGAAAACACATTTAATTGCACACTAACAATTCTGCCAAGAAGAGTGGCCAGATATATAACTAGAATTTTACTAGAAGCAACCCAGCATTCAGTCAGATGTTAGGTGTTCTGTATGTACAGTATGTATGTATGTATGCTTTTGAACCTGTGTTGATTTCTGAAAACCTCAAAATAAATTAAATTTGTGCACCCAATTCTGAGGGGTTTCCTTCTATTAAAGACAGCCTGCTTACTGTATTGTGCAATCACTCTGACCACTTCAAAAAATGTATTGCAATCCTGGTATTGCCTTGACATTCATGTCCACGACGTGCATGTCCAACCATGACTATAGTGAGCTACCAACATAAACATTTCACTACTTCTGTGTTTGGCCGCACATTTTTAGCATCGAGCAGCTGTGCTCAAACTGTCGCCGAGTTCATTGGGTTCATTTAATCCATGAGACTCAAATTTAATTAGATTTGAATCCACATACATTTGTGGTTTAAAGTAACATTTGTTTGAATTGGTACTTTCCTGCTGACACGACGAAAAAAAAAAAATCTAATTTGCGCAGCCTGTCTGAGCAAACCTTTACTGATGCTTTGATGGTTAGGCCACACATGTTTTAGACATTAAAAAGCTCCAAATAATCTTTACCATAATGAGATACAGAGGGAAATCAGTCCTCCACACAACTGTGCTCTGCAATACACCAGACATTTAACTATTCAGACAGATGATAAGCAGACCCTGTGATCACTAAAAGTGACTGTGACACCTGGTGGAATATAGTAATGACTGTGTCTCAACAGAATCTATCATCAGCACCAGAGGCCGTCCGTCAGTGTAATCACTTAATTGTCAGGCATTAATTTTTTAACAGGCAGGGACTTGAGATTGAACGAACAGCAGTACCTTTGATGCAATATCATCCTTAAATCTCTACTGTGAGACTCATCATGCGAAGTTACAAGCTCATGTAATGCACTGAATGTTTCAGCAGTTCTTGCAATGCTACACCCTGAAAAAAGGCATAAGATAGAAATAGAAGCGATAAAATGCTACTTATGATGGCAATCCTGGATTGACATCAGGTTACATGCCTGCATCTCTTCAGTGACTATGTCTAAAAAGGTGAGAATTGAAAGCTGTGCCATCATGAAACCAACAAAGCCACATAGCAAAGTAAATATCTACCTCATTGCTCAACATCATCATGACAATCTGAGCTTTAATGGGACGCTAATTATGTAGCTGTCTGACTTCTTTGAGCTGATTACAATGGCCAACCCATGTTATTATACTGTTGTACAAGTGAAAAGTACAATAAATGGCCTGGCAATAAAGAGGCATGACTGTATCTGGAGACAATGGGACAGGTAAGAGACTTTGCATTGGGGTTATTTTAAACCGGTGGGACAACATATTAAAATACAGTACATCACATTAAGCCTCATGTAAGTCCAGTGGTCTTGGGTGTAATTAACTGTTTAATAGTTTATTGCTGTTTGGTGTGTGAACTATGAACTATGATCGGTGCCATTAAAATCCTGCCTTTACTTTAGTGTCTGTTTACTTTAGAAAGGGAAGTAAGGAGTCATGTTTATGGGATTACAGATAGACCCAGCTGTGTCTATGTGGTACTGTATGCATCACCATAGTGTTAATTACACTGTACTTTCATATTCATTTCATGCCCACATGGCACTGTGGAAAACCCAGAGCCTAAGAGTAAATGCAGAATCCTGACTACCATTTAATTCCAGTAGGGAAACAAGCAAAATTGTCATGGAAATGTATGGGTTTGTAACTTCAAAAGGGGCTGGTAAGGCCATAATTGCTGTAACATAAGTGATAACCGGAACTAACTTATCCTATGGGTATTTCACAACATTCACAAGAGCACAGTGATACAGTGTCATTCATTAACTGTAAGAAAAAAAAAGAAAGAAAAGAAAAGTCAAAGAAAGTTGTAAGTGTTGAAAAATCCCGGTGGTATGAGAGCAAAAGACTTCAGGTCATGCTGTTAGAGAAAAATCATTTATCATTGACCTTTTTTTCCCTCTGCTGATGTCTAAAAGTTCACGTCCCTGGCTGTTTTTTGCATGGTAAAAGTTGTATTAAAGATTAAGTCACAAGAAACTTAAATTAAAGGAGTAGTCCATGCACTGTAGCTTTAGGTCAATGCATAGGTCAATGATGATTTATTTATATATATATATATATATATATATATATATATATATATATATATATACATACATATATATGTATATGTTCATATGGAAGAGTTGCCAGTGTGTGTACATTGTTAATGGGGAGGCTTTAGACTTTAAACTGTGTATTTGTGTTTTCGGATATGTCAGGTCGAACAAAAGTTATCATTAGTAAATTTTACCACTACTGGAATATGGGAATGACTTATTCCAAAATTCTTATTCTTATTCTTACTTCTTATTAAACAAGTGATCATGTGTATCTGTGCTGTTTCTTTGCCTATGTGAGCCCTTTTTCTTTCTTTTTTTGCTCAGTCATGTTTGGGTAGTTAATAATTCAGGTCATCATATTGCCTATTTTGTACTGATAAAAGAGATATGTCACTCTATACTGCACAATCCTGAGCCCTATGTATGTTTATTTAAAAATATATATATATTACAATAAACACATATCATCATTACAAGTAATGGCTAAAATGTTCTGAGCTTTGTGTCCCTGGCTGCAAAAAGTTTAAGAACCCCTGCATTAATCTGAATGCATTAATCTCAAGGCATAAGATGCTCAGTTGGAAACTAATACAATAATGTTAAAATAATGTTAGAGGAAAGGAAGGAAGTAAATTTGTCAGGGGGAAGGAGGAGGGACGGAAAAGGGTTTTTTTTTTCTTCTTTTTCTTTTTTTTTTCTCTGCAGTCTGCGAAAGAGGAGATGTGAGCTATGCTAGCTAACTTTTCTTTCCCCTGTCCGAAGTAACTTTCGCACACCTGAGTCACAGACATGCACCGACACGGGGTGTATACACAGCACATCAACAGCATGACAAAAAACAACCGTGTCTATTTTTAGCATTAAAGCGTGCTGGTTTGTTTTTTGTAAATAATAAACAGACCTACCGGTTCTCGACATTGCCTGTTTTGTTTTGTTTCGTTTTTTTTTCTTCCGGGACCACCACCGCGCCAAAACAACTTCACAGCAAATGCTGAAGTTTTAGCAAAGTTCCCAGTTTCAGAGCACCATCATCCCGCTGTCAGCACTTCTTCATCTTCATCTTCCCAGCCCCATTCTCAGCAGAACACACACACACACACACATACACACTGAGGTTCGTGACTCTAATCAGAGCTCTCCTACATTTCTCAGGTCATGCCACAAGACTCCCGCTGCCACGTCCGACACGCTCGAGCTTCTTACTCGAGCGCTCGATCCCGGAACAAGACCACCAAAAAAAAAATGCCTGTGATAAATAAACGCTAACGCGACACTGCCGCGCGCTCGCGCTGCGCTCCTCCGACCACGGGTTTGACACGCCGTGACGCGCTGCCACGTCACGTGACCAGAGCAACAGCGTTGATTAACATTCTGCGCGCCTTCCCTTTTCCTTTGCTCTTAGAACATAACAGCACAAGTGAGGTGGGGGAGATACTCTAAGATTACAACAATGTTCCATAATGATGATTTAAGGGACAGGACTGCAAATGTGTACCGAATATACAGCAGGTCAGGCACAGGGACCGTATTAAAATGTAGAAGTATTACAATATTTGCAAACCGTTCTGACGAGCGTTGAAAGTCAGCCACGTGGGCCTGCACGACAGGAAATAACTGCCTCGAAAGCATCTGCTTCTAGACAGACTGTCTGACAGAGTGACAGACTGATACATCTTGATAGATAGATAGATAGATAGATAGATATCAATTATATATTTTAATATATATATATATATATATATATATATATTAAAAACCTAATAGACCTCATGAAGTGTGTACATGGGCAATGGAATTTTAGGCTTTTTTTTTTTTTACTATAAGCAAAAAAAACACTAAGCCATTGAAATTAAGAGATGTGTTGACAAAACCACTAATCACTCTTTGTCTCCTCTTCGCTTGTGACAAGCTTGAATAGTCAGCTTACCAGTAATTCTGTAGATTTCTGCAAAGCCATTCATATTCAGCAGCACAAAAAAAAAAAACACAAAAAAAAACTTGTGCATATTTAGCATATTTGGTTCCAAGATTAAAATATAATGTATTTTCAGACACATTGTAAAATACAGAGGGGGCCAAAAGACTTACAGACACTTCAACATGAAAAATATATGCACAAAGTCACGGTCACATGAATGAACGTTGCAACTAATCTTTAGAGGAAACAATACAACACATTGCTGCCATAATTCAAGGGCATAGATAACAGCAGTTGAAGTTAAAGTGTGTATACACTATTTTGGGCCCCTCTGTATATAGTGGACTCGAGAAGTGAGATGTTCATGCTCTTGTTTATTCAGGTATTAAAAGCGGTTGTATCAATTGACCTTTAGGACTATGTGTGTAGGATTCAAATCATTACATCATTATTTGCACATGCAGTGTAATTACTGTAATTACTCCCCTACATATGAGCAGAGATGTCCAATTTTAATGTTGATTTTCAGGCCTCACAGTATCCCGAAAATTGCCTGGGTTGTTGGTTTGAGCGGAGACTGGTTTGAGCCGAAGGAAGGCTACAGTTACTTAAATAAACACTGTTTACATCCTTATTGAGCAGGAAAGCAACTCCGAACGCAGAAACGTTAGACCCTGAGGCAGATGGGCTACAACCGAAGACCTTCAGGTTCCCTTCCTGTTAGACAAGAACAGGAATGTAAGTCTAGGGTGGGAACAGGTTTACAAACTGGACACGTACATTTTTTTAGTTTCAGCGTTATACAAGTCTCTGGAAAAATCCTGCATTGATTAACACAAAATCAATATTAATATTCAATATTTCACAGTTGTTCAATTTTAATTAATCTCTCTAACACCTCACTCCAAAATCATCCAGAGCATTTTAATTAGGTTGGGATCTAGTGACTGTGAAGGTCATACCGTATGATTTACAGCATTTTATCCAGTGGCAACAAATGAACTCAAACCAAGTCAGCACATAACACACATTCTTTTTCTTTAACCTTTAATTTATCACCTGTCTATATAATAGAAAGCCTTTCTTTGCATAATAGATTTAACCATTCTCCCGGCATTTTGTTTACCATTGGAGGAACCAGTGTTTTCCTACGTGTCCTGCTAAAGCCGGATACTATCTTGTGTCTATGGAGCATGACAATATTCAAACACAGAGTTTGCCAAACACCTGTGACACTTGGCATTTCCCCAAGTTTAGTGATCTTTGCCTCTCTTTCTTCTCCTTGCTTAGACCAACTGACGTCTCTTTTTCTTTTCCAGGATTCTTGTTGCAAGTCCTAGAGTTCTATTTCCATGATAAGATCTCAAGCAACCTTTAAAAGGCAGGTGTTTGTGTCGCTTGTCTTACATTACTGCCTTTCTTCAGAGCGCAAAACCTAATCAGCCTCTGAAGTTTTTGTGTTGGTTCTTGAACAGACTTTCTAGGAATATAAAAAGAGTTAAAAGTTCCAGCCAGCTTTTAAGAGATATATGGGGCTTTGCAGAATAATAGATATACCTGTCGGGTATGCAGACTTGAATTTATGTTTTAAATTTATATAAACCATTTTCTCTTCTTGAGAAGACAATCATCCATCATTATTATAAGCTATATATGGGCTTTCGTTATTAAACGCAGAATCAAAATCTTTGTGTTTAAACCAGACTAACCTTACAGACCAGCGCAGATCAGATTTAGTTGAATGATTAAGAGTGTGCTGTCATCTAGTGGTAACAATCCAGTAAACGAATAGTGTATTTCAAGCAAATGCTGAATTAAAATCATATAATCACATAGAATATGTTTTTTGCAAGCATTTTCTTCTTTTCACCATACACATTCATCTTATTCACTCATTTATTTATTTTATTTATTTCTTGTTTCATTTGATTTCTCAAGAGGTCACATTGCCTTAATTGAAATTGATCCTTCGTCGCTACATTGAATAACATAAAGAATCAGAATCAGAATCTTTGTTGTCATTGTAGCAATGAGACATTGTACAACGAAAGTTAAAGTGCAATTTTCCAGTGCAAAATAAAAACATAAAATAAAATATATACATATATATATATATATATATACACATATATACACATATACATATTCATATATATACACATATATATACATATACATAAAGACTCATGACCTTGCGTGCATAGCCATTTTTTTTTTTATGTTGAGGCCAAACTTCTCACCAACATGTTACCCTCCTTTTGGGCGTTCTTACATTTGCAGCTTTATTTTTATCTCCACCACCCCGCCCCATCCCCACCACACACACATACTTCCCCATCAAACCATGCCACCACTTAATAGGCTCATCCATTCATTCATTCATTCATTCATTCATTCATGTAACTTTTTGCTGAACTAAATTCCAACACAGGACATCACAACACACACATTCTAACAATTTGACCAACAAATATGAGAAAAAAGAAATAAAAAATTTGTCGAAAAACATTACATTCTTCTTATTATTATTACATTCTTGTTTAATATTCCATAAGAGCAGCTCAGTCAGTTTGAAAGTTACAATTCAGCGTGTAAGCATCACAGATACATTACTATACTCGCATTGTTAATAGCCTGGGGTGAGAGTGCAGAATCAGTCATGACACAGCACCCCTGGGGTAGACAGGGTTAAGGGCCTTGCTCAAGGGCCCAACAGCAGAAACCTGACGGAGCTGGAGCTCGAACCGTAAGCCTTGTGATTAACTGTAACTGAGCCTTAAAACACTGAGCCACCACCAATGTAATCTATGGATAATAATAAACAATTAGCAATAAAACATAATAATTGACAAGGTGTACATTTTTGTAAGATGTTGATGGGACATTTATGAAAGTATTTTAGAATCCAGTATCAGAACATGACAAGCTGTGTTATATCGTTTTACTAACTTCAAGAGAGAGAAAACTAGAAGCTGGTGAGGGAAGAACAGGTAATCATTGCTCAAATTCATAAAACGAACACAGGAATAAAGTTTTTACATGCATGTTCCTCAACATGAGGGGAAAGGCGGTATATGTAAGCAATGCTCCTGCATTTTTACACTTCAGCATTTGACAGATGCCCTTATCCAGAGCAACTTATGTTTATCTCATTATGCATCTGAGCAGTTGAGGGTTAAGAGCCTTGCAACTGGATCATGGTGGGATTTGAACCCAGTTCCTTCCAGATTGTATTCCAATGCCTTAACCACTGAACTACCCCTACCACAAAATAGAAAGATTGATGATGGACTTTTTAATGTCCATATGTCTTGAAATACTTAATGATCGTTCAGGATCAGAAAGAGCTTTACTGCTAAGTACATTTGCATATACAAGCATATACATTCGCAAATACATACAGTAGGAAGAAGGTGTAGAAGAGTCTAAATCGCAGAAAAGTCAAGGCAAAGCATACTAAGTATTAACCGTGGTTTCCATCGGCATTGATGCACATAATCCTCTAATTGTCAGATCAGAAAGATGTTTGGAATATGTGAATCCCAGGCAATATTCGCACTCAATACGTCTTTCATTGGCTTTCTCCCCTCCACTTATCCACATGACCCTTAAACAGCGTCTCTCACATCTGTGTTTGATGCCCCAGCAACACTCTGAGTCATTTGTTTGTACTTTGAAGCAACGGAAAAGAAGCAGTGGTAAGAAGAGGAAGAATGAAGGACACTGTTGGTTAAAATGACCGATAGGCATGAGGAAACTAAATGCCACCCCATTATACTGAAGAAAAAAAAAAATGTTCTGCGTACTAGGCTGGGAATGGTTACTTCGTTTGGCTCAGTGACAGCATGTTGCAGTTTGTGAAACTCAAAAAGATGAATAAATATGACCGTGTGATTTTCTTTTGTACTTTGAATATTTATTTCAATACAGTAGTGTGCAGGTTCCAACTGTCTCTGCATTTTAGTTTATAATAACTCAAACTCAAAAGACAAACGTTCAACACTAGATGCATCCTATATGACTTTATATCTCAAATTTATAATTTTATTCCACATAATCAGCTCTCCACTACTGTATAAGCTAAGCTAAATTATTAGTCTTAATTATTATTATGCACTTACAAATAACAATAATAATTTCATAGCGCGATTCTATGTTGTGATATAAAACTATTGTGATCATAATAAAGTCTAATGACGGTCTAATAATCATGGTCAAAGAGAATAGATTCAAGTGACCATTACACGAAAGGACCTCTGTGAATAAATAACTGTTCTGTTTATTATGGTAAAACAAATTGTGGGTAATAAAATAATCATAGATCAAAAAAGTTGTTAACATTGTCATTGTTATATTATTATATATTTTATGGCATTATTATACTGTATATGTCAACCATGGTGGCCAAAAGTGTTAAAACAACATATACAGAACCATGTATGAATATCCCATGCACAAAACAGGTAATTTCAATAATTAGTTCTAGCCTATCTTGCTTGAGACTTGTATAAATAATAAACTTTAAAACTAGTGGAAAACTGGTTATGTGACCAGGGTATTCGGCTTCTGGAACCATGGCCCGGGTCAACCGCCAGACCTAAACCAAATAGTGTTGGACAATAGTAAAGAAAGCAGTACTGAGTACTGAAGGTGTCTTTTTGACTCGGGTTTTGAAGAATAAAGTACTTCATACCAAATACTGATTGTAGTATAGCTATTTCATTGCAAAACAATAACAAATTATTCTTATTATCACGACTTCCAGGGAGTGGTGGCTCACGCAGCTAAGATTCTAGGTTGTTGATTTGGGGATCTGGCGATTCAGATTCAAACCCTGCCGTCGGTGAGTTGCCAACCTCCATGCTACCCAGGATCTGAATCAGGAAGGGAATTCCATGTAAAACTCAGATGGTCTGCTGTGGCGACCCCTTGACGGATACATGCATTCTTTTACATGACTGCCATTATTTTACATTTAGATGTGATTAAGTCACTAAATCTCATTTGGTGTCAATACTTTTGGTCACCACTGCATGTTAGCATCTATCTCAAAACTATTATCAGTTGTACATCATTTAGTCTAAAAAAGCCCTTAATAGCAAAAGTATATAATATCCAGACATAAAGCAAGTGATATGTAGAATTTAACGCTCCTATGCTATATTATAATGTTATTCTGAGCACAGGAAAATTGTGAATCAGTTACAGATCTAAGAGCAGCCATAAAAAGGAATCAAGATGAAAAATATATGCTCACAGTTTTCGGCATCGTGTATCTGCATTTGATTTTAGTTTAGTATAATAACCGTGTATGGAGGTCAGTCACAGGAACAATGTGAATTATGCAATATTAAAATTGTAACCCCGGAAATGTCACCTACAAAAATGTTTCAACTTCTACTGCATCATCTACAATAGTCATAGCGCTTTATACAGTAGAATCTTGAAACACCATTTTGTGTTATATATCCATATACTGTATATACTGAAATCCTATAGGGTTTGTAAAGAGAATGTGCACAAAAGAAACTCCGGCAGGACTCCGGCATTGTCCTGATGTGTTTGTATTGTATTTATTTGTGTCACAGAAGTAAGAAAGTGAGAGAGATCACTTCTTTGCAGTTGGTCCTCTTGCAGTCTCTGGCTCCTGACAGCGCTGGAGGAATCGTTCTTTGTCTGACTGGCACATTTATAAATAGTTGCCACAACCATATCCTTCAATGTGGCTTCTTATTGAGGTGTTTTTTTTTTTTTTTTTTAATAAAAGCACATCTTCACAGATCTCACACATCATCCACTGAGTATGCGGGGAAGGAGATCTCATAATCAATATTATTACGAATCCATTCTTTTTTTTTATCATCTTTGGAATAAGCGGAAGAGACCTGCCCAGTTCTATTAAAGAATGAGAGTGCAATTTCTTACTCATCACTTATAAGGTGTAAAAGTGTTTTTCTTGGACACAATGTCTTAATTGTGAAGAAAATGATGTCTTGACAGTGAAAAGGATTTTTGATTTTTTTTTTTTTGGTTAGATGGTGCAACTAAAAAAAAACTTACAAGAGCTAAATTTTTGTTTTCATGAAGGGAGCAAAGAAAGCACACGCCTTGAACCGCCAGTGTCCGGGTTCAATTCCCATCCAGGATCGATTCCCGTCTCTGTGTGCATGGAGTTTACATGTTCTTCTCGTGCTTGGTGGTGTTTCCTCTGGGTACTTTGGTTTCCTCCCACAGTCCAAAGACATGCAGATTAGGCTGATTGGTGTTTCCAAATTGCCCGTAGTGTGAGTGTGTGCATGTGTGTGCTCTGTGTTGGATTGGCACCCTGTCTAGGGTGTACCCCGCCTTGTGCCCTAAGCCTGCTGGGATTTCCTCTAAGCCCTCCGTGATCCTGTATACAGGATGAAGCGGTATAGTCTATGAGTGAGTGAGTGACGAAGGGAGCATTCAGATATGAAGCTTGCGATCATGAGCAAGTGGTCAGATATGATTCTACAGTAGCAGAACAATCAAATATTTGTACCTGATAAAAAGAGGTTTAAAGAAAATACCAATTTCCATTATAACTAACTTGGTATGTCATAATAGTCCAGTGGTGCAGTTATCCAATACAAATCCACATTTTTTGCAGTGTGATGTCATGTCTCTGAATTTCAATTTCCAGATGTTCCAGAACGTCCCCCCCCCCTCCCCCCCTGTAATTCCACTATATTCCGCTATGTTGCACTGCACACCCTGTCAGTAAGCATTTGGTGACCATAATGTGTCACATTTATTAAAGGGGAAATGCACATGGTCTCCTTCAATCATTTAGCATTTTTTCCCCCCTTTATTGTAGCCCACAGAGAAGAGCAGATGGTGATGTGCACCTTATCAAACTCTGGCTGCCACTCCAGCTTAGCCTGCTGGGGAACGGATGAAACTACATCTGTCTGCGTCCTTCCCTGCTATGCCTCGGCGCCTTTACTGGACCTCAGCCACAATGTCATCAAACCATCCTCAAAGTCACTCTGACCCCTAACGTCTCTTTCTTTCACAGCTACGTGACTTTATTTAATTACTGCACCAGGTACAGTAGGTAGAAGTGCAGCTCCTAAATTGCCTCAACATCATGGATCATTTACAGTACATTTCCATTTGCACATTTGGCAGATTATTTCATTATAATTTCTTTCTTTTTTTCTTTTTTTTTAATCCAAAATGACTTGAACAGAGGAAGGTTAATGGTCCTGCTTAAAGACCAAAATGTGGCAGCTGAGTCGTGCTGGGATGTAAACTATTAACCTTCCTGTTTTAATAAAATCTCATTTATCATTCTTTATTTATTTTTATTTTTTTAAAGAAACAGCTCTTCTGAGAATTCTTAGAAGAGGAATGTTCAATGAGTCCTTAAGTGATGACTTAGTGTGAAGAGGTCTTTTCACTATAAAATAGAATTTAAAAAAAAAAACACTTTTATTAAAGCATTGAGTGGAAAAAGGGGTGACTGCAGAGTAATATTGCTGATAAAAAGCAATGAATAGATGTGTTAAGCGGAAACTCCTTCTCCACATTTAGCCCATAAGCTTGGCGTGAGCTTTTGATGCCACTTATGTTCCCCTGGTTATATTTATTTCTAAAGGGCTTGTTACATTTAGGCATTTGGCAGACACCCTTATCCAGAGAGACTTACATTTTCTCATTATACACCTGAGCAGTTGAGGGTTAAGGGCCTTGCTCAAGGGCCCAACAGGGACAACTTGGTGGTGGCGGGATTTGAACTTGTGACCTTCCAAACCATAGTCCAATGACTTATTACAGTACTTGTATAGACCTCAAGTGTACCGACTAACGTCTGGTGTAGCAATGATCCAAAGACTGGCTGCATAAATAAATGAATAAAGAAATCTGTGCTTCATTTTTTCCCCATTTATACTGATAAAGCATTAAACTGCTCTTAATTAGTATTCTTAATTAAACACATAACAGTCGCTGTGCACTGTAACAACCAGCAGTGCTTATTATAGTCTATAGCTGTGTCTTTGTATGGTATGGAACAACTAAGAAATTTATCATGGTAGCAAGTATTGCTAACACGAGCACATGTGTACTTTCTAAAAATAAAGAGAGCAAATCTGTCAATCTGTTCCATTACGTTTGATCGCTCCAGATTTGTTTATCTTTTATCTTTTTGTTTATGCGACATATTTATTCCGTGACACAAAAACAACAGTCATCATCATGTTGCTATATTTGAATGCAATCAGTCTCTGTGTCATTTCCACTGCTTCAAAAAAAATATCAGTTTTTTATCGGGCTATTAATTGAAAAACTGCAGTCGTTCCAAATACCCAACCCTGAGAGAGAACTTAGAGATAACTGAAACCTTTTTTTTTTTTTTACTCTTGGGTTTAAATTCCAGTTATGTGTAACTCAGACAGAAAATGATTTAGATAAAATTTTTTTTTTTTTTTTTTACTCTTGGGTTTAAATTCCAGTTATGTGTAACTCAGACAGAAAATTATTTAGATAAAATTATTATTATTTTTTTTTTTACTCTTGGGTTTAAATTCCAGTTATGTGTAACTCAGACAGAAAATTATTTAGATAAAATTTTTTATTTTTTTTTTACTCTTGGGTTTAAATTCCAGTTATGTGTAACTCAGACAGAAAATTATTTACATACATTTTTTTTTTTTTTTTTTTTACTCTTGGGTTTAAATTCCAGTTATGTGTAACTCGGATAGAAAATTATTTAGATAAAATTTTCTTTTTTTTTTTTTTTACTCTTGGGTTTAAATTCCAGTTATGTGTAACTCAGACAGAACATTATTTAGATAAATTTTTTTTTTTTTTTTTTACTTCTTGGGTTTAAATTGTGCCTTTGACTGTGTGAATCCACTTCGTCAGCCTGGGAACTATGAATAGAAAGAAAGAACAGCGGAATATGTGAAAAAAAAATGCAATCTTGTGTTTCTCCATCTGTGTTATTCAACTCTAACCTTGAAGCACATTATGCACCATTAACACACACACACGCACAAACAAATGCAATTGCACAGGTGCAATATTGTTGACCTCGTAGTCTGGCTTTGCAGTCATGTTTCCCTTTGCTTATACGAGCAAAAAGTCCTGTTTCAACTAGAATGGATTTACTGTCACCCAGCATAATGTTTATGAATTTTTATTTAGTAATGCGCACATTTCTGTACATCCTAAACAAACAAACAAACAAACGATAAAGACCACGGCAGCTTGGTGCGGACAAGGATGTCCTTCCGATGTGCACAGCGCAGCAGTTCCACTGGCTGCAACACAAGACACGAGCGGGAGACAGAGGCAGCTCCCATGTCCTGTGTTGCAGCCCCTGGCCCAGCCACAGGTCACCTTCAGCTTCCATGCTCCCTGAGAGACAGAGAGAGAGAGAGAAAGAAAAACTGACACGGTATGGTCTCGATATTCATCACACGCACTCAAAATAGCCCTCATGTTTCATTTTATATCTGAGACAGGCAGCCCCTCTTCTCCATCAGCCACTCCAGAAGAAGAAGGGGGGGAAAAAACACCACCATGGCCCAAATTGTCTGAAAGTGAGGTTAATGACATTTTAAGTCACCTTCTAGCAAAAAGACAAAAAAAAAAAAAAAAAAACAATCTCTTGAGAGCGTTCTGTCTGAGAAATCGGTCACTGTTGGCGCAGAATATTTTCCATTTTTATCTCGGGTATTTAAATCCCGAAAGATTGTGGAGGATGAATGGCTATCTCTTTAAAAAAAAATTATAATTCTAATGACTTCAGAGACGTCCTTGGTTAAGGTGTTTTCTGATACCTTATCTGTCTTAAATCTGCAAAAATATGTAAAGTGTATAATGCATAGGCTGTATAACAGACATACTGTAATAAGTGACATCTCGGAGCTCCTTGAGTGTTAATGGGTTCTGACTACTTCCGAGGATGCAGGACCAAGCACCATGTGACACCAAGGACGTCGAGGTGAATGGAAAGAGGAGTCGATGTGGTGGTAGGGGGGGGTGGGGGGGGGGGGGGGGGGGTGACTTGCACGTTGACAAAACGGCGAAATCCGGCCTGGGCTCAATCAGATAGCATGGAAATTAGAGAGCGTGGATATGGATGTGGTGTTCTGTACGGCTTTGACATTGTCGGCCTCGAAGGAGAGGAGGCGTGATTTCCTACAGTATCTGAGTGACAACACTTTGCAGAAGTGAATAGTTGGAATAATCCGATATGTTGTTTGGTTTCATCCAGTATGAGACCCACTGTCGGAGAATGTACTAAAATGCAAAGAGAATCGAAGTCGTATTTCAGCTTTAGTTTAAAGGAAAATTACGCCACCGATTAATGCATTTATCCCCATTCTTTATTTTCAAAGCCTTTTCTTATCGCTTTGACAGCAAACTAGATGAACGAGCTCACGTGGAGCTTTGCTGCGGCGGCTGCGGGCGATTAATGAGACTTGTAATTACAGTATCGATGCGAGGTAATAAGTAGCTGTTAGACGACGGTGGATACGTGACTAAGACTCTCCTTGCTGCTTTCGGTGTCACCGCTCCCCTTGGCTGTCTGATGGTAACAATGGGCTACTGTACACGCTGCGAAGACACAAGCGGCACCAAGGCCGACGAGAGTAGCCACAATGAACGCTTCCGAAAGCGTTTCCCACCTTGAAGCCGAGGCAGAACGCGTGGGCTGTGATGTCAAGGTTGGTATGAGGCTGCTTTGTACTGTGTCCCCTTTGTACTCCAGACCCACCACAAATAGAGCCATAGCTCTGCCTGCCACCAGAACAATACTGCACACTGTTCCATTAGCCTACTGATACCCCACTATCCACAATCCTCAGCCCAGACAACATCCTTCCTCTGTACCAGCAGCGGCCAATCGGCATATTCGGTGCCAGGAGTGAATTCAGGCTGGAAGCGTAGGAGCCCTGTGCACTTCATGCACTTTATTCAGAAGGAAAATCTGAGTGCTCAGCATCCGCCATATTTGAGTAACTTGTCCCGATTCCAGTTCGATCAGCATTATTTCACCGCGCGTAATTTCACAAGAGGAGCTCGCTAAGCTGTCAAGAGCGGATGCACCATACTGTAAAATGGAATGTGTCGAGATTGTAAAATGAAATGCAGCTAGCTATCGGGCGAGCTCATTAGAACTTAAATAAACGATTGCTTTCATTTTGTTAGAACTCTTTCTGATGCATGCTGGGAGATTTAGCATTGTCGTGTCGTTTTACTAAAACTAACATCGACAGCATGTTTAGCGCATGAGGTATTCGAATAAAAGTGAAAAAGTAATATTTGTGATGATTTCTTGCTTCTTTCCTCCGTAGACACCTCAGCGAAAAGATTAACAGGTGTATGTTTACTGACTTAAGCTACAGTACATTTCAAGGAACTAAATTGCCATTTTATTGTGGGCCAAACGCTTTGTGCTAAAGATTCCTAAAATATGCTTTGATTAAATGTCTTTTTTAAATAAGTACCTAATATATATATATATTAGGTACTTATTTTAAAAAAGACATTATATATATATATATATATATATATATATATAATTTTTTTTTTTTTTTTTTTTCAACTGCAGGCTATTTAAGTTTATTTCCAACACAAGGGTTCCTTTTATTTCATAATCTCATATATTATTCTCAAAATAATTTCTGAGAATCCTTGTTTATGGCAAAGTACAGTACCAAAGACACTTGAATGTCATTGCGGGTCTCGTATTGCTGATCTGAGAGGACAAGGAGACAAGTTCGGGGCATTATTTGCACTCAATATAAAAGGGACAAGGCAGCCCAATGAAGTATACTAGGAAGCATTTTTTACTTTAGTTTGCTCTTTGCATAGTTTTGACCTTCTGTACAAATCCTCATCGATTTCTACATTAAAGGGTTAAAAGTTCTACTTATGACATGGAATCTCAACTCCATACAGCCCACTGATCAGCTAATAATGAATGCAAACTGGGTTAGGTGTGTGGAACGTAGGGGACTCGTTAACTGCAGTATTGCAGTTAAGAACCTCTGACCTATTTCGTCATACACTGAGGAAAATCATGTGGACCAGATAAAATCTGCGCAATTTGACATTCTGCCTGGGACACTCAATGAGTTCTACATCAATCAGTGTAATATGTCAGGAGCGAGTGGAACATTTTTCACAGATTGGATTAGAATGTTTTGCCATATTGGTTCACCAATGGAGATGGATTCAATCCCTGATGGAGAACTACCATTTTTGGCTAACGCAAATCTAAAGGGCTGCCAACACACTCACACAAAAAATACATAAATAAAAAAGAGTAGAAAGAATTTTTGAACTGCAACTGTGATATATATATATATATATATATATATATATATATATATATATATATATATATATATATATATATATATATATATATATATATATATATATACACACACACACACAATATATATATATATATATATATATATATATATAAATGGTAACAAATTTTATATATATATATATATATATATATATATATATATTATTTTTTTTTAATTCAACTAAATTTCAATTTCAAGGAGAGGTGTATGAAGCTAAGGATGTTGTTTTACTTTTTAAAGGGAGAAAAAAACAGACAAAAATAGTCTAGATAATCTTACTTTAACTTGCTAGGATCTCCTATGTTGAAAAGCGAAGAAAACAGACTAACATCAGGTTATTCAAAACAGTCAACTAATTAATCTGCATATCCACCCTTGAAACATAGTATTAAACCATATTTTTCTTGTAGCTTAAAGGATAAATCTTAAAGAGAATAGTAGGTATCATTTACTTGATCATACAGTATGCATGCACTGTGTTACACTAGTGGAGTATTACACTTACAGTAAAATAAATCAGTGCTTTCAATGTGGGCTTGACGGCTCGAGCATACAGTATATGAATTTCTATTAGTAGTATTATTATTCATAATGTTATTCGTGATGTTAGTAATTTGAAGAACACTGATGAAAATGACAACTTCCTAAGATCAGAGCTATTACATGTTACAAAGGTATTATAATGAACCTTTTTTTTTACTGGCCCTCCTATACTCAGTGGGGTTAAGCCAAATTTCAATAACTTTATGATAATAAGAGATAATAACTCTCATGATAATAATGTCAGTTTGGAATTAACATGCTACAGTATGTGGTAGAGATAGAAAGCTCTAGAAGTATATTGAATAGATGAAATAATATTATACTCATATTAATAATATTAATGAAATAAAACTGCACCGATGTCAATTAGGTTCAAAGGCTTCCCTGGCAGCAAAAAGTTTGAGAACCACTGAGGTAAATCATTCTCAAGGTTAAAGGTTCCAGGTGAAAGATAAACACTCAATGTACAAAAGATGTCCCCTTGAAGGAATGAAGATAATAATAAAAATTAATAATAATAATCATCATCATCATCATCATCGTGTTATTGCTACAGAAATTACAAAACAGGGCTATCAGAATTATTAGAGGTGATCCAGATGTTGGTTTTAGTGCATTTACCTGAAGTTGGAGTTGGTCCTTTTTGAAGTACGCACAGTGCTTTCATGTCTGTAGGAACAGCTGGATGGATCACGTTCTGGTCTGAGATGCTCTCTCAGCTTCATCTTAACCAGTTCTGATGCTCACCACGTACCACACACCGACACTGCTTCATGATCTGCTCAATCACGTGCACAGAGGCAGGCTTTCCTCCGCCTGCTCCCTAACGCGTTCTGTCTCTCGCAGTGTGCATGCCTGCCTGTGTGTGTGCGAAACTGGATATTTAAAGGCGGACAGACACACACACACACACACACACACACACACACACACACACACACACACACACACACACACACACACACACTGCACCACCTACAAAGAAGTCCGGGCATTCAGTCTTGCTCGCATCTGTGGTGCGCAGAGAGAACGAGGCTGTGTTCTGTGATCATGTTAACCGAAAAGGAAGTTATTTTCAGCCTCACAACCTCTGTAATTGCGGACAAAACACAATCCTCTAAGCAATCAATCTTCATCGTCCCTGGGCGCTTAAAACTTTAACCTTCACTCCACTTTACTGCGCAGATTGAAATCCCCAACTCACCTCTCCAGTCCTCGTGCTGCATCTGCTACCTGCAATTTCTCATCCAGGAAATTTAGCTCTAGTCCTCTTGACCTTGGCATGCCCTGAAATCAGCAGTGTAGTGGGATACAGCCTGCTGCAGCATTACATCACAAGGTTCAACTTCTAACTAGGTCTAAGAGGTCCTCGTGCAGGGTCGATCAAATGGATGGATTTATAGCCGGTTATATCGCTGTAGATACACTGCACACTGGCATCTTTAAAAGGAAGATTATTAATTACGTACGGTAATAAAGGCATGGAGATTTGAACATGTGAGGACAGTGCGAGGCAGATGTGATGTGGATTCAATAAGGGCATTATGCAAATACACATTCACAAACTTACACACCTAAAGGGATTGAACATAGCCAGTCCACCTACAGGCATGCTTTTGGGAAGTAGGAGGAAAGCAGACAGAGAGACACACAAGGACAGAGAGACAATGTGCAGAAGTAACCCAAACTCAGGGACAGCTTCGAACACTGTACGCATTTTCTCAACCAGCTTCGTGAGATCGTCACGCGGAATGGTTTTCCAACAGTGTTGAGGGCGTTCCCAGATATGTTGGAATGTGCATTGGGTGCAAATAGTGCGTAAGGCTATCACCGAGGGAAATGGTTTTATGTATATGTACAGTATATAAATATACACTATACTGCCAAAAGTATTCACTCATTCATTCAAATCATTGAATTCAAGTGTTCAGTCACTTCAGTGGTTACAGTTGTGTAAAAAAAATCAAGCACCTAGTAGCTTGATGGTTAAGCTCAGTGGTTAAGGCATTGGACTACGGTTCGGAAGGTCCCAGGTTCAAGTCCCACTACCACCAAGTTGTCCCTGTTGGGCCCTTGAGCAAGGCCCTTAACCCCAACTGCTCAGATGTATAATAAGATAAAAAAAAATGTAAGTCGCTCTGGATAAGGGCGTCTGCCAAATGCCTAGATGTAGATGTAGACATACAAACATTTGTGAAAGAATTGCTCGCTCTCAGGAGTTCAGTAAATTCCAGTATGGTACAGTGATAGGATCCCATCTGTGCAATCCAGTCCAGTCGCTCCCAAATCCAGTCCAGTCCAGTCGCTCCCAAATATTCCACAGTCAAGTGTTAGTTGTATTATAACAGAGTAGAAGGGATTGGGAATGGGTCAGTGGATGCTGAGACGCATACTGTACTTCACAGAGGTGACTGAGGACCAGTGCCCAAAGCAAGGTCCATAAAGACATGGATGAACACGTTTGGTGTGGAAGAACTTGACTGGAGTCCTGACCTCAACCCGATAGAACACCTTTGGGATGAATTAGAGTGGAGACTTTGAGCCAGGCCTTCTCGTCCAACATCAGTGTCTGACCTCACAAATGCGCTTTTGGAAGAATGGACAAAAATTCCTATAAACCTTCCTAAAGCTTTCCTAGAAGAGTTGACGCTGTTATAGATGGGCCAACATCATATTAAACCCTATGGATTAAGAATCAGATGTTACTCAAGTTCATATGCATGTGAAGGCAGACGAACTAATACTTTTGGCAATATAGTGTATATACTGTATAAAGCATGAAATCAACAAACAAACCCAAGGCATAAATAGCAGCGGTGTCAGCATGGTCAGTGAATTCTGGCTTCTGACTTCCTCGACCTCAGCTACAGTGTTGTGAAAAATGTATTTGCCCTGGGACAATTTTTTTTTTCATATTTATCACACTTTGTGATTTACTAATGATTTAGTTTTTCAATAAAAAAAAATAAAATAAAATAATATATTTTTAAAAACTTTGGGGGAAAAAATGCTGTCCAAACCTGTCTGACCCTATGTAAAAAAAAAAAAGTAATTGCCCCTAAACCTAGTAACTGGTTGTTACCAGTCAAGCACAAGTCTTTCACATCGCGGTGGAAGAATTTTGGTCCACTCGTTCTTGTTCTAATTCAGCTACACTGGACGGTTTTTGAACATGAATGGCCTGTTTAAGATCATGCCACAGCATCTCAATCAGATTAAAGTCTGGACTTTGACTAGGCCACTCCAACACCTTAATTGTGTATTTTTTTGAGCCATTCAGAGGTGAACTTGCTGGTGAGTTTCAGATCATTGTCCTGCTGCATAACCCAAGTGTGCTTGAGCTTAAGATCCATTGAGTTCACTATTGGAATAAACATCAGATTTTTAAAAATTTTTAGTTTCCACATTTGCACTCACTGTACTGTTTTTGTTTGTACATCATCATAATATTTTCCCAGATATTATAGTCGCTTTATTTCCCAATATGAAAAAAAAAACTAATTAGTATCCTAATTTAATCCACAGCAGCCCAGACCAAGATGTTATTTAGGATGAAGGTGAAAACGCTGCAGAGTGATGAAGAAGAGAATGCTGCATGCAACCTGGACTTTTCGCTTGTGAGCTTCATATAGATCCCTCATTCTTCTGAACCGAAATTAAACAGTCACCAGCGGCACCGGATTTGTCGCCCCATACAGCTCACTTAATGGATGGACGAGTTAATACAAAATGCAGTTTTTAAAAGATGATTTTATCAAGGGAAAAAGCTGGCTTTACAGTATGTGTAAAAGTAAGTGCCCCCTCAAACTAATGATTGGTTGTGCCATCCGTGGCAGCAATAACTGCAGTCAAGCATTTGAGATAACTGACAATAAGTCTTTCACATCACTGTGGAGGAACCCACACTTCTTTTCAGAATTGTTTTAATTCAGCCACATTGGAGGGTCTTCAAGCATAAACTGCCTATTTAAGGTCAATCAGATTTCAGTCCAGACTTTGTCTAGGCCACTCCAAAATGTTTATTAATTTATGTATGTATGTATGTATGTATGTATGTATGTATGTATGTATGTATTTATTTATTTATTTATTTTTAATGTCTGGCTATTTATGTCTGGTCTTATTGTTGTATTTCATTGTCCTGCTGCATTACCCAAGTGCGCTTGAGCTTGAGGTCACAAACGGATGGCTGGACATTCTCCTTCAGGATTTTCTGGTAGAGAACAGAATTCATGGTTCTATCAATTGCTAAGCAGACCCAGACCATCATACTACCACCACCATGTTTGTTTGCTGTTGGTTTGACGTTCTTTTTGTGAAATGCTGTGTTAGTTTTATGCCAGATGTAACAGGATGCACACCTTCCAAAAAGTTTAACTTTTGCCTCATGTCTCCACAGAATTTTGTCCCAAAAGTCTTGGCAATGGCGAATGTCAGATGAGAGCTTGTGTGTTTTTCCCCCTTCTTCTTTCGTCTTCTTTTCTGAATACTGTACGTATTTCTGAAAGTTTTTTTTTTTCTGGATGACTGAACACAGTGTATATATTTATATATATTTTTGGGTTAGAAGTTGCCTTGGCCTTGGAAACTCTCACATGGATGCTATTGTCGCCCTGTCTCTTTCTTATGGCTGAATTATGAACACTGACGTTAACTGAGGCAAGTGAGGTGAGCTCTTTACATGTTGTTCTGGGTAAACACCAACATAGCGTTCTATGGGGGGGAAAATCACTATGTGTCCAGTTTGAATTGTTTACTGTATTTATATTCTGTATACTGTTCTTCCTCAAATCTGAAATGTCTAGTGTTATATAAGCAAATTGTTGTTTTGTTTTAATACACAGTTACGGCATTGTAAAAAAAAAAAAAAAAAACATAAGGCTAGACACGTGATAATCTGTCACGTTCATGTGGTCTTTATTATTAACCGAGTGTGGGTCGTATATTTATGCGCGTTGGTTTTATTTTAGGGACTTTTATTTTGAAAATTACTTTAGAAAATATGAAAGAACAGGAAGTAATATTTGCAGTCTCGCTTGTAGCTTAATGCTGGGAAGCAAATATAAACGCTCCTGGGTTCATAGTTGTGGTCCTTTAAATATATATGTTTATTGTATTGTCTGTATAATCATACACTGAGGCTTGTCGACACAACGATGGAAAAAGCTGTCATTAAAACCCGGGCGTTTTTAGCGAACGCCGCGTTGATTTATAGGGATGTGTGTCCAGAGCAGGCGCGTTTCCTCATGTAAGTTTAATTTGATTCTTATGTGTTTTTAAAAATAATTTGCGGTGTTTAATGCACGTCAGAGTTGTAATAGGGTAAGATTGGCGTTAGATGGCAGAGACAGCCTTCACTTGTCCACGTGTTTACACACTGAGTGTCATTAGGTGCAACTGCCAGTAGGGGCCGACTGGGGACAAACACCAGCTTTAAAGTTCCCATCAAATGTTTCCTAAAATAAATGTAAAAAACATCAGCTGTAGGATAATAATGATGATGACATATCAGGTCCAATAAATAACACCATAAATATGAGAAATGTAGCTATAAACAATCATATCTTATGCGTAAATTGCATTATGAATTTCTTTCCAGACTGCGCTGCTTATTTTGTAGAAGTTTTTGACCCTGCAATATTTTGTGCATCCATGAAATAAGACATTCAAATGCTGTTTGTGAATGTATGAGTAAAATGCAGACGTATAAAAGTGAGATGTTTGTTTAAAAAAAAGAAAATTGCACAGTGGTGTAGTTGTTAGCGCTGTGTCCTCGTACCTTCAGGGTCCGGGTTCGATTCCCATGTCAGGTCTGTGTGCATGGAGTTTGATGGGTTCAATTAGATTAGTGTGTGAAATTGTGAGCATGTGAGAGTTTGTGGGTGCCGTGCAATTGTTTGCCAACCCTGTCCAGGTGTGTATTACAGTGTAACTAAATTGAAATACAACTTGTTGGAAAGTTTGTTTTTGGCACGAGAGCTATTGTATAATGTGCAGGGTTGCCAGGTCTCACCAAAAGGTGAACTACATCTCCAAACCCACACTATAAGACCTTTCCCAAATGAATGCCTCTATGTCATAGAATATAAAAATAGGAAAAACAGAGCCACAATTTTCTTCTTGAATCGATGGATCAGTTTGACATCCAGGGATGATTCACAATTAAATTTTTAACGAAGAAATGATTTGCAAATGTTAATAGGTGCTAAATTGACTCATCTCTTACAAATGTTCCACAAAATACAAACCTCTTGCATGTTCCACACAAGTCCTCGTGTTGGTGCAATGCCTCCATCTACTGTACTAGAGTGTGGAGCAGAGGCTCGTCTGGAAAAAGATTATCGCTTTGTATGAGATATGACATTTTACAGTAAACAATCAAAACAATTCGCAGCTCTAATAAAGACCCTACTTTTATTATCTCACTCACTCACTCACTCATCATCTATCCCGCTTAATCCTGTATTTAGGGTCGCAGGGGGTCTGGAGCCTATCCCAGGAGACACTGGCGGCATAAGGCGGGGTACACCCTGGACAGGGTGGCAATCCATCGCAGGGCACACACACACACACACACACACACACACACACACACATACACACACTCTATTTACTAATCTGCATGTCTTTGGACTGTGGGAGGAAACCCACCAAGCACGGGGAGAACATGCAAACTCCATGACACACAGAAACGGGAATCGAACCCGGACCCTGAAGGTGCACGGCGCCAGTACTGACCACTACACCCCCGTGCCGCCCTAATTTATTATGCCTCTATTAAATCTATCGTTTAATACACAGATGCATCAAATTGAAATCATTGGATCTGAATGCAAAGTTAAAAGGTATATTACATCCTTAATAAATGTATAAATAATAAGACATTTTTACAGACTGGAGTCCTGATTAGTTACTATGCTATACAACACCGTACAATCCAGAGGAAAAACATCATACTGTACGTTACTGTCCGTGTCGTATATCCGTAATACAGATTGTTCTCATCTCTTCCAACAGCTTAGTGATGCGGTTTGTTCCCATGTGTTCCATAGTAGACCGGGATTAAATGAGAGTTTTTCCTCTAAACAATTCTGCATTAAAGGCTTACGGCGCAAGTATCACTCCTTAGGGAAAATGGATCTTGAGCACTTAATTTATTTATAGATTTTGTAATTCACTGCATTACGTGAATGGCACGGCTCTTTCTTTAGATTGTCATCGTTGTTTAGTGTTCAGGTCCGTGGCGTGCACTGTTCATTAAAAAGTACAAGCATTTCCTTTAATAAAAAGCCACTTAGCTGGTGGAAGTTGAACTGTGTCCATCAGCTTTTGTTTAGCTTTGTTCATCCGCTTCCTGCCTCATTTGAAATGTCACAGTGTGTCCCATGACGATGCCTCGCATGCTTCGAGGTTTTGCCTCGCTGTGCATATTGCCTGCGCTATGCGCTTATTTATTTTCCTTCGGCTCGACTCGCGCCACTTCGTACGCGTCTCAGCTGAAGCATTTCAGAGGCATGTGGGAAGGCAGCTTTGATGAAGGGCTTTACTCTCGACATTTAAGACCATTCCTATTCTAATTTTAAACATTTAAACAGTTTGTGTCCGTTCGTCCAGGAAGAGGTAGCAACAGCGTCGGTATGATGTGTGCCGAAAACATTTAGTTTGTTTGAAGTTTGACGGTTATCTGTGAAGCTCGAGCGATCAGGACGTACTTTTTCCTCCTAAGATTTTATCAGGCATCTGCTGAGAGAGAGTGAGAGAGAGCACTTGTTGTCCCAAGTGCTTTGTTGATAGCATCTCATACAAGCTTGAGTTTGCACTTATAAGGAGAAGTAGGAGAGGCATTTTAATTAGCTGTGGCTTGTATGATGCCGTCGTGTGCCGAAAATACTTGTTGAAATAGAGAAGCAGTAAACGGAGAAGATAGAAGCAGCTCGACTGTTTTAAAACTCGTGCTTTTAAAAGAAGTTCTACAGCTGTGGTTCATTGTAGCCAACATAGCTATATAGAGTCATGTTCAAAAGTTAGTACCTCCTCGTTTAATTCTGTGTTCTTATGTAAAACATAATAAAAATCATCTGGTCATAGCGGGTCTTCACCACCACTTTTTTTTTAAGGTAAAGTGCAGATTAATTTGTTTTATTTTCATTTTATAGATTGTACGAATTATTTTTATATATTTATTTTTTGGGGCTGTGGAACGAATAATTTCAGTTTTCATTATTTCTTATGGGAAATGATGATTTGGTTTACAAGTTTTTTTTTTTTTTTTTGGAATACAAGCCCACTTCCGGAACGAATTATGCTCGTAATCCAAGGTTCCACTGTATATATAATATAATAAGTCCCCCTTACCGCTTGCACTGGATTTAAGAGGGTAAGTTCACTATTCGTCAGCCCTTTATTCATTAATGATCCCCAGGTGTACAGACCTCTATAGAAGTAGACGTTTTGGCGGTTTGCTGGTCTGGAGCATTCAGGTCTCTGTTAACACAATAAGCAATGGTCTTAGTGAAGCAGTTGTCATTCTGGAAAGGGAGTCCATTGTTCTATAGTGAGAAAGATTATTCACAGGTGGAAAGCATTTGAGACAGTTGACGATCTTTCCTGGAGTGGACGTCCCCGCCCATCCGCTCCAAGGTCAGACCGTTCAATGCTCAGAGAAATACAAAAAAACTCACTGAGGCCAGAAAGCACAATTAGAAGACGACTGAACAAGTACGGTTTGCTTGGAGGTAATCCCCTTCCGTCTAAAAAGAACACTGAAGCACGAATGACTACATTTAATAGATTCAAGTCACAATATGTGTGAAAATAATCACAATGAGTTTTTTTGTTGTTGTGGTTTTGAATTTAAACAAAAAGAAATGTCCTGTACATGTATATTGTGCACTATTTTTTTTTTCTTTTAGTATTTTTCTTACTGTATATCCAGTGTTTGCATTTAGCATTGTGGTTTGATTATTAGAGAGGTTTGAAAGTCCAGTTGAAGCATGATGATACACGTGAGCTGACTTATGTTGGGAAGGTCATTTATGAAAAGAATGTGCTTATAATGTTGAGTTATTTATTATCTTCATTTTAACCCAGGGTCACTGCATGCTATTTAAAATGTCATTTCGTGCAATTCACCTAAATTAAATAAGCGACAGCTGTGGTGCCTTGAAATAACCACAACTTTTCCTGTCTTTTCTTTGTTTCAGGAGGAAGCAGCAGATTCAGGGTAAGTCTTGAAAGCAGTTCTGATGTATTGCTCGATATAAGAACTGTATTCTCACTCGTAGCTGATTAGACATGTTTCAATAGTGGCTGCATAGGGTCTGTAAAACTGTTTAAGGACACAAGTCAACACTAGCTTAAATTCAATCAATAAATATAGTTGCAGTCAACAATGAGCGGGCCCAAGCACCGTGCGCCGTCGCCCCCATCCCCCCCCCCCCCCCCCCCCCCCCCCCCCCCCCAGGCGCACCAGAAAAACAGTTCATTTATTTATTTTAGCACATTCATTTAATTAATCTAATCCATTCATACCAGTACCATTATGACATGATTTTAGAATAGGGGGAATTATATATGTCAGGTCCCCCAAAAGTCCCGGATGCTGGGGGGAAAAAAGCATAACACTGTGATTTCACTCAATGTAATGTCACACAGGAAATCATTAGCCACTTTTTTTTTTTAGTTTTTTTTTAAGTTTAAGGCTGATCATCATGGCTGACTTGTTGGTGATATCAAAAATCCATCCACAATTGCAACAAGCCAAAACAATTGACTCCCAGTTGAGTAGAGCCCTTGACATGCAACGCAAATGTTGTTCAGCTCAGTGAGCTCTAAATGTGTACCGGGTTTCACATCCATACGTGTAAGTGTGTATGAGTGGTGCTGCAAAAACATGTGTGTCCTACACCCGGGGCTCAGACGCTCAGGCATCCTAATGGCAGCAGATCCCAGTCTGTGGGGATCTCATGACTTTTTGAGCATTTTAAAACCCCCAAAAGGGAAAAATACTTAGAAGAACAAAAGGGCCCTTCACACACTATGATGACATAGGGCTGATGTCATTGTGCTTGATCCCGAATAATAATAATAACAAAAACAATAGTAATAATAATAATTAATATTATTTAATAAAAAAAAAATAGGATAACATGAATAATAACAACAACAAAAATTACAAAAAATAACAACAACAAAAAAATTTAATAATAACAACAACAAAAAATTACAAAAAATAACAAAAAATATTATTATTATTATTATTTAATTTAAAAATAAATAGGATAACATGACATAAGGCAGATGTCATAGTGTTTGGGCCTTAACAATAATAATAATTATTATTATTATTTAATTTATAAATACATAGAATAATATGACTTAAAAATGATGTCATAGTGCTGGGGCCCTAATAATAATAATAATAATTTAATAAAAAATTAATAACATTTTTTAAATTGATTTAAAAATACAGAGCAAGTCAATAAAGGCAATGGAGTAATTTTAATTGTATTATTTTTTATTTTATTTATTTATTGATTGATTGATTGATGTGCTTTTGTCAAGCTTTCGTTGTATTTTTGTGTAATTTTCCCTCTTGTCTGTGGAACTATAAGTTTATGGCCTGATTACAAGATGATACATATTGACCGTTTTTCTTTTCAGGACTTCCCCTGTCGGCCTCAGATCTGTGTCCGTCTTGTTTTCAGTGGCGCCAGCCTGGAGAGTACCACGTGCGATTAAAGCCCAAGTGCAGACCCTCGCTGCGGATCAGGAAGCTGCTCAGGAGAGAGCAGGCCAGCAAGAGGCTCTGCTCACGGGAAACCAAGCTACTCCAGAGGTTCAGAAGGGGTTCCAATGTTCTGGTAAGGATCCACATAGCTTAAATAATCGCCTTATTTTTAATTACCCAAATACTCACAATGATCAGAAACATTTGTGTAGTCACTCTGCATTTCCTGTTTACTGTCCCACATCGCTCACATCCACATCAAAGCAGGGAAGGAGCAATCTAATACACATGACTTTGTCCACATTAATGCATATTTTACACTTGTGTTTTATTTATTTATTTATTTGTTATTGTTATTATTATTTACATTTTTTGGATAAAGTGCACACTTTGTAATATTTGGCTCAGTCTCTGTCTCATTCTGGAATATAAAATACCTGCTCAGTATAAAGTCTCTGGTGTCTGTGGCGGCCCAAGGTCAGTAATACAAGAAGGCATCTCTGCTTGTCCGTCAATCACGTTGCCAGTCATTTCAAAAAGCTCCTCCTTTTGTGCTAACTTTCCGGAGTTCTATCTTAGGTCATCGTGGACGTGTCTCGGTGCACCTCTTTGTGCTAGCTTACCCATAATCCCCATGTCGTTTCGCTGCAAAGACGGCCTGACTGACCTACTTAACGATTTAGTGACCTACTGACATCCTGACCCTTTTTTTTTTTTTAACGTAATACATTTCTCACTGAATTCTTACAGACAGTACTGACTTTATGACTTGCATATCAATTTAATTACTGACTTGTGTGGATACAAATCCTACCAGACGATCATACTCTCAGACATAGTGAGTTATTTACTTACTGACTCATGTATTGAATTTCTTAAATAACAATTACAGTAGTTTAATTTGTGAAGTAACATTGTAGGAATTTTTATGGACTTATTTCTTGGATCATATCTTATAACCATAATCATTTTAATGTGGATATAAATATTGCAGTGATTAACAAATGATATGTTATATTCAAAGAAGAAGTACTAATAATAACTTGTAGTGATGCGGTACAAGAGGTGCTGCATAGCTGTGTGATTAAACTGAGACACTCGGGTGCGAGGGGAAAGTTTAGCTGGAGTGTTTACATGCTGCTCATTGCTGTCCGTGAGTGTGTGTGTGTGTGTTAGTCTGAAAGGAATAACGCATGTATAAGTAAAATGATCCACAGTATGTGCAGTACTGGATTGCAAAACAGTTCATGTGCGAAAATGATATAGTGTGTGTGTGTGTGTGTGTGTGTGTGTGTGTGTGTGTGTGTGTGTGTGTCTTTTTTCACTTTTGTTATATTTTGAGTTGGTTAATTTTCCCCCAACAGCATCTCTGACAATAAGGTGAAAAGCAAGACAAGCCACAGGTTTATATTAATGCACTCATTCAGATATGGTCTTGCTTTTATAATAATAATAATAATAAAAAGAAAAAAGCTTTACAGTCGCAGATACAACAGAGAATGGCTTACTGTGTTTTATTCCAAGTGTCTTAAAGTATGGCTCTCCTAACATCACTTATAGCAACCAGTGAACTTGGTATATACTGTAAATGTTGTGCACATTTTTATATAGTGTTTTATATACAGTATGAAGAAATGCTCTATAGACTTATTCATCTCACCGTGAATAAATCCCAAGTAAAAACAAGGAGTTTAAAATCTGAAACGCTTTCGAGTAATCTCAAGGTCACACAGGTAATGCTCTATATTATTCCTCATAAAATTGCCATCATTCATACCAGGTTGTTCCTTTTTTATGAATATGCATGTTGCGTGGCATTAAACAGCGAAGTTCTGCACGTGTCTAAACCATGATTAGAAGTCGGTGTGACCTTGACGCAGGTGCGTGTGCATATATTTACAAGAATTGTTCCGCATAAGACTTCTATTTACCCTTGTACAGTATGTCGACAAAACCGCAAACGTGAGCCTTGTATAGTTGGTCATAATTATATCTTTGGGGATTGGCTAGAGTACTGTGCAAAAGTCTTGAGCAACCTTTCATTTCTTCAAATTGGGATTCCAAAGGTCCGGACTTTCTGGTATTTTTAATGTAGTCTTGATGAATAGTTCTCCAGGCTTCCTGATGAACCAGGGAGAAACGGATACAGATGATGAGGCCGGTGGTCAGTGTACCGGTGATGCTGAATGCTGAGTGGTTGGAACAGACGAGAGGGGAAATGAGGCTGCTGCTGAAGTTGTTACGCAAACACATATACTGTACATATTTTTTTAAATGATATCTTTATTTTACATTTGTTCCTTTTTGCTTTTATTTAATCAGCATTATTTAATAAGAAGAAAACAACAAAATTCATTTATGTATAACATTAATAACAAAACTGTATATTTGGTGTAAATGGGTATTTAACATTTGTTTTCCCCTATTAAACTATTCTTTTAATAACTACCCAGTATGTAGAATAGATTAATCAGGACAAAGAATATTTATATATATATATAGGATGACCAGAATATGTTTTGCTCACGTTTGAACAATGTTTGAGCCTGATCGATCACCACAGAGAGCAGTCAGGTTTCAGTAATGGCCTGGGCGTGAACACGAGTTTGCCTCTTTCCAGCATCAAGGTCACATCACCCAGCAGTGTCCAGATTGTGGCGAATGAGGGCGGGTATTTCAGGACTCGGGTCTATTAATAGATTGATCCACTGGATTGATTTTTGGGTTTGTTTATGTGTGTGTGTGTGTGTGGAAAAGGGAGTGCTACTGGCTCGGGCTGGCGAGGAACTTCATTATCTGCGTATTAATTGCCATGAAAAAGCTCCTCGATGAAACTGTCCGTATTCAATCCCATCCGAAGCTCTCCTCGCGATTTGCGGAGCTGCTGAGAGCCGTCATCGTATTGGAAGCGGTCCGAAAGCAATCCGTAAAGAAAGAAAAAAAGAGAAAAAAAAAGCGGCGCTCGTGTTTCAGGCCTGGACTTTGTAATCTGCCCAGCGCTGAGCTAAATACAGCCGGTCTCGCTTCATTCACTCTCCGAGCTCAGGCAGCTGCTGCTGATTGATTGCACGAGTCTCATTAGAGCCGTCAGGTTTTCACTGGTCTTTACATGCACGCTTGGGAGAGTGTGCGTACGAATTCCTCCCGACGTAAGAGCAGTGGCATAAATTCCAGGCTTGTGCATGTTTAATATCACTGCATAACAAACTGATTACTACTTGTCTGAATTTTTTTTTTTTTTTTTTTGCATTCTGAGCGAAATCAGCAGCAGGTTTGTCCTTGAGACTCGTTTCCTTCACTTCCCCACTGCAGAGGTTCCTGTTACAATTGCGTGTCAGGTCTGCGAACCCGAGATGACTCGACCCTGCCGCTCTTCTGTCACCTGACCTTTGTTTTTGTTTGTTGTGTTTTTTTCTTTTTTTCTTGACATTTCCTCATTCAGCCGAGGCTTTCATCCTAAGTGATGGGCTGTTAAGATGATGTGAAAAGATGACGGTCTTGTTCAAGGACCCAGCTTGGCAACGCCGGAGGTTTGAGTAGGAAGTAGGATACAGATAGGTACAGGATTATAAGAGAAGATGCACAACAATATTATCAAAGACACTGTCTTCTACATTTAATTTAGGATGCTTTTACTTCTAAAGGCAGCAATTTATCCTTAAATTGTCTTTTAACAGCTTTAAGAGGTTCGTCTCCCACAGCAGTTCTGAATCCACACATTTGATTAGTGAGAATGTGTTGATTCATTTTCCATAACAGCAGCTCTGAAAGGAGTTCCAGCTACCAGACGTTTATTGTATTGATGCGTTGTTTATCATTTCTTTATCGTTTCTATGGCAACAGCTAATTCGTAACTACTTGTATGATTGTGTAGCTTTCTTTACATTTCGCTTTCTTTATAAGAGCCAATCCTTCCTTTGCATCTTATCATTTTAAGTCTAGTCTTGAGGAATAGTTCTCCAAGACCTCTGGAGCACGTTTTTTTTGCTTTCATATTTGCCAAGATTTTCTCTCTCACTTTCGGTCTAGTCCCTGTACCTGATCAGTCTGAGGAACGTTTCCGATGATCAGCTGGTGTGTTAGTCTACTGGTGATGTTGAATGCTGAGTGGTTGGACCAGATGAGAGGGGAAATGCAGAAACATTTGTTCCATATAATCTACAGGGTGGGCCAATTATATGGATACACCTTAATAAAATGGGAACAAACACCAGTGGCTGTCCTAGCTTCATTCAGCAAGAGCCCACAGCGTAGCACTCGCCGCATGTCACTGGAGAGTGGCATTAGTCGAACATCCCTTCGGCGGATATTAGCTACTCACAAATGGCACCCTTACAAACTCCAGCTACTGCAGCATCTCAACGAGGATGACCCAGATCGGCGCACACAATTTGCAGAATGGGCAAAACAAAAATTGGAACAGGACCCTCAGTTCACGCAGAAGATTTTGTTCAGTGATGAGGCAAACTTATGTAAATGGTGAAGTTAACAAACAAAACCACCGCTATTGGTCTGACACTAACCCACATTGGATAGATCCCTCCAAGACTGTTGGAACAAAAAAAGTGATGGTATGGTGTGGTATATGGGGTACAAAGATAGTGGGGCCATTCTTCATCAATGGAAACCTCAAGGCCACTGGATATTTGAAATTGCTACATGATGATGTGTTTCCCTCTTTATGCACTGAAGCTGGCATGTTCCCTGAGTTTTTCCAGCAAGATGGTGCACCACCACATTATGGGCGTCAGGTCCGAGCATTCCTAGATGAAGAGTTTCCTGAAAAGTGGATTGGTCGTCGTGGGCCAGTTGAATGGCCCCCAAGGTTTCCCGATCTGACCCCCTTAGACTTTTATCTTTGGGGTCATCTGAAGGCAGTTGTCTATGGTGTGAAGATACGAGATGTGCAGCACCTGAAACTACGGATACTGGAAGCCTGTGCTGGCATTTCTCCTGCGGTGTTGCTTTCAGTGTGTGAAGAGTGGGAGAAGAGGGTTGCATTGACAATCCATCACAATGGGCAGCTCATTGAACACATTTTATAAGTGGTCAGAAACTTGTAAATAACTCATGAAAGAATAAAGTTACGTTACAACCAAGCACACCATTGTTCTTCTTGTGAAATTCCCAGTAAGTTTGATGGGTCACATGACCCTCTTCCTATTGAAAAAAACAAAAGTTGGATCCAAGATGGCCGACTTCCAAATGGCCACCATGGTCACCACCCATCTTGAAAAGTTTGCCCCCTCACATATACTAATGTGCCACAAACAGGACGTTAATATCACAACCATTCCCATTTTATTAAGGTGTATCCATATAAATGGCCCACCCTGTACATCATTTTATTTATGAAGATATAAGGGATGACTCGAGACTTTTGCGCAGTACTGTACTGTAGGTTTTTATTTGTATTTTTTTTATCCCAAAGTAGTGCTTGATTATAATTTAAGAAAATTAAAAATTTGAGATAAATATAAAGAATTTTTCATATTGCGTCCGTAATCATGCTTATGTTATGTAAGTTGTAATATCTCCAGAGGCTCTTTAACCTGAAAGCATATTTATTTTTAAACAGGATGATGTTAATTGCTTGTAGACACGTTGTTGTATCTACTTGACCTTTTTCTGTCGTCCTGCTTTTATGAGCGAGTACACGCTGTGTCTGTGTCTGGTTTATAGCTTGATGGTTATCGTGATGGGTAAAGCACTTTCTGTGTCTAAAGCTGACCTTTGAGGAGCAGTTTACTACATTCGGATTCAGACTCACCTTTTTTTTTTTTATAACTAGCCAATAATGGCTCATTTATGGGTGGAAACTAATCAGTTCTGACACCATTCTATCCTAACTACAAATCTGCGGTACTGTGTGCGGTATCTCTTCATTAAAAAAAAAAACTATATAGCATTTTCAATAATATGAGGGGTGTTCAAGTCAAACTGGGACTTTCTTGTAAACGAAGGCAAAATTGATTGACTTGCACATTTGATTTCAAGCACAGTACGATGATGTGACTCTTCCTCACGTCTGTACACACAGTCATTCACCAGCACCACTTGCACCACTTTCCAGGAACCCGGCTGGGAGTTATCGCCACATCCCCTCGCTCCAAGCCATTTTCACATGTATGGGCCGTTAAAGGAGTTCTTGGGAGGCCAGTGTTGTAAGTGTGAAGCAGGCAGTCTGGTGTCATGGCTCTGGTGTAATGAGAGTCTTTGATTGTATCCAAGCACTAGTGAAACACTGGGATAAGTACATTAGTGTAGCAGAGGATTATATAGAGAAATAATAACTTTTTTTGCTCTAATAACTCTTTGCATGTAAATAGCTTTACATGCAAAAGTCCCGGTTTGACTTGAACACCACTCAATGAATATATGTTTATTAATCTAGTCCAAAAATGCCTTTTTCACAGTAACATTTCCTTGTTTTATGTTATTCAGAAAAATCGTGTTAAGGCTGTTTATTTAGTGCAGTGTGTAAATACAGGACATTTAATAAAACAAGTTCATACTGTATTACCGAGCAGGTAAAGAGTCGCCTGGAGTTGAGTTTGTACACCATTACGACAAAGTAAAGGCAAGGATTTATTTTCTATCAGATAAATGTTTAGAGTTTTTGGTTTAACAAGCATTTATTTCACCATCAAATAACAAAATGGAAACACAGTGGATGTTAATATGATATCGACAATGAAAATATTTGAAAGGTCAAAGGTCCAATTTTGGAAGCAATATTAATTATTAAATATTCTCTAATAACTCATCGGCTGATTAATTAATTTATTTTATTATTTTTTTCCAAATTTATTTTTAAGATCACTCTCTGAGTAGCTTTTGGATATTTATTTGTATAATTATTTGTAGCTAAATTAGTTAGTTAAATAAAAAATATATATTATATATATAATTTTTGTAATAATTTTTTTTTTTTTTATATTTATATATATATATATAATTTTTTTTATTTTATTTTTTTTTATTAATTGAGCATTTTTGCCTTTAAAGCCTAGTTTATGAATGTTTCCACTGAACACATCTGGACTATTTTCGATTCCTTTCCTGATTTCGAATAGTTTTGTGTTGCGTAAGGGATTAGATTTATAAGAAAACAAGTCGTCATATTACCCACTGTCGATCGAACTGTCTCTGCCTCGGTCAGGCTGATTGGCTGGAGGTTTGTGTGTGTTCGTGTGTGTGTGTGTGTGTGTGTGTGTGTGTGTGTGTGTGTGCTGTATAATAATGGTGTGTGCAGCATGTCGTAAACTCACACACAGCCGGTATCACCCTTCAGCTCCACCACCTGTCCCTATCAGCAGCCATGGCTAACTTTGTGTCGGTGAGTTAAAACTTCTGTTAGTGACGGATTTGTAAATGGATGTTTCTTTGTGTTGCGCGAAACAGGTTTTATTTCTCTGTACAAGTGAGTGGGTGAGTAAGTGGCAGTCTGTTATGTCCGGGCTTATGAGTTTGGTTCAGTTGGTTTATGAGTATTCATTTTATTCAAAGTAGAATGAGGGTAGAAGAACAAACGCTGATATTAAATAACTGAGCACTTCAGGTTGGGTATTTGACTGTTAACCGTTCTGACAGATGTGTGGGTTTTATTTGTGGTTGTTTGAATAGATTTCTCACATCAGTGATGTCTAGGGGGAAAAAGACACAAAAACACATTGTGACACATTTGTTTATTAAGGTACGCTGTCATTGTATATATGTACAGTATGTATGTATGTACGCTGTAAACTGTGTAGTGATTTATTCTCTATACTTACATAAATTTCTTCCCTATGCATAAAGCAGTTTAAGGAGCTGATTGTTGTTGACATTTTCCCCCCTTAATTTACCAGCAATAAGTGTAATAATAAATTACTAATTTAATCATTGTTTATTATTATTATTATTATTATTATTATTATTATATATTTTTTCAATTTTAGATTCGTTGAATTAAAGACAAATTTCCTTAATAAGTCATGCTAGTCCTTAATGTAGTGTTCACCCAAATCAATGTAAATCCTTACTGCATAATGCAATTCACTTCTTATATTGAAAATCCAGTAAAATAATATAATGTATAGTATAAAATATAGACATTGCTGAAATATTGTGGGTACAGTGCTGTCTTTTTTTTTTTCTTCTTCTTCTTTTGTTTTGTAAACATTAAAATGATCGTATGCAGTATTTTATGATGCATATGCAACCTTTTTTTTTTGTTGTAAACACAAGTACTGTAGTTTTATTTCCCCGCATGACACGTTTTGTTTACGCAGGAGGCTTTTTGTGACGCACGTGTTTGTACCCGACCGTAATGACTCACACAGTAATAACCAGCAATAGCAGCACGTAAATCACTCCGCACGTATGATTCATTAGTGCTGATCCTCACAACCAGCACGGCGTATCTTCCCCTCCCACCTTTTCCCTGTCTCCAGCCATACAACCACTCAAACGCCGTTTTTGACTTTTAGCTTCAGCATAGAGTTCTGATATTATTAATTGCATGCAGGGTAATGTTTTTAGGGATTTTAAATCACTGAATGCATGTGTTTTAATCGTAATGATTTGTGATGGATTGTTGCTCCTTGCTGATTTATTAAGTTATAACAAAGTTGTTGTTTTTTTTATTTATTTATTTTTTTTTTTTTATATGTCTCCTAGTTGGCCACCTGCCACATTTGTAATAAGACGTCCAGGCAACCCGGGATGAACCGGAACTTTCTGGGGACCTTACCAAAGAACACCCCGGTGAGCGTGTCCAAATGTAGGACTCCACAGTCTGCTAACAAGATGACACCGAAGCCCAACCTCCGTGACAAAACACCAAGCAGGACACCTGTGTAAGTTACTTCACATGCTGTATATTTGAAATATAATAATAATAATAAAAAAAAGTATTGAATTTAACAATGTCACAGCAATCCATAGCCAGGAGCCTAAGGGAGCGAATGCATACACTCTCTCTCCCCTGTCAATCAAAGAGAGAGACTAGGCATACATGGGCATCCTTGGGGTCATGTATGTGGACAATGGTATATACAGGCTTTCCTCCAAGTGTGCCACGCTGCCCTGTGACACACAGTGAGCAAGAGGTGACCAAACCATGAAAATCAGAGCAAAAAAATGGTTCTCATTAAAAGAACCTCTTGGTTTCAATTGAAGTCTTTTTTTATCCTATGATCCATAAATCAATATAGTGTCTGTCTGTCTGTCTGTCTGTAGATAATAAACAATTTCTATTTAATGACGTAAGTTTGTATTTGCTACATATTCTAGGTGGATAACATGAAAAAGTATGCCTATATATATATATATATATATAAAACCTCCATTAAGACATCCAGAGGATATGAAAGTTAATAGAGAATATGTTATTAGACAATATTCTTATAACATTCAGAAAATGAGATGCAAACATTGTACCTGATATTCTTTAAGTTTTATTAATATTAATGGCCGTGGAATGGATTTTTCATTGTAAGAGCGCACAAACGTATATGCACTCAACTGTACGTGCCTCCTCCATTATGCCAACTTCGCACCAATGTCCCGAAATATCAGTTCAACAGAATAAGTCGAAGCATGTACGGTACACCGTAACCATTATTTTAAAACCTCTTCCCTACTGTAGGTCGAGATCATCTGAGCGCCCCGGCACCTCGACGTCGGGCGGCAAGAAAGAATCCGCCTTCTCGCGCCTTAAGAAGATCCTCATGATCGAAGGCGTCCAGAAGAGTAAGAAAGGGGGCCTGAAGGACTTCCTCACGTCTCTTTAAGAATCCCAAGGACCGCCGAGCCCGGAAACCCGACAGCGACAGGATCGAGATGACTTTGGTCTAGAGCGTCAGGCTTGAGGAGACTCGCTGTAGCGTGCACCGCTGTGACACCTGGTGGATGACTTCAAGTCTAACGCCTGGATCACAAATGTGAGGCCTGCTTACTTCAAGTGTCTTCGACTCCAGTCCAGGACTAAAGAAGATGAGCGAATTTTGAACATTCATGTTAGCTTAATTCAGCAAGAACCGAATTCCGATAATATTGCCTCTCTAGAGGTGTCGGAGGTTTAAATAGTTTAACGCAATGATGGAGAAAGAGCCGCTTACTGTACGTTATGTTTTTGTAAGATAAATTCTAGATATATAGCTACTGTACAGATACAGTATACTGTATAGTTGTGCTGTGTGTATCTAGATTGACACACAGTTTAGAAGTAGATCTCCGCCACTTTATAAAGTGTGTCTTATATTCTTTTGTATCAGGACTGTTTTTGTACGTTTAATGTTCACGAAGTGATCAATATTGTTGTGATCAGTATTTAAGGGCTGTTAGTGACTTGCCTAACGTGTACACTTTGATGGACTGTTTTGCCATAAAACTATATTGCAAAAGACCAAATATGTTACTGTAGCCAGATTAAGAGAAAAAAAAAATGATAAACTTGAAAATATGCAAACTTCATTTACTTCCAATAAATCAGTTGTGAAACAGTATGATGTGTGTTTTGTGACTTTACACCTCAGCGTTGTACATTCACCCAATTAAATCTTCCTTCTATACTTTTCTATAACAGCTTTTCCGTCCCGAGCATTGTAATTTAAATGGGCGGTTTATATTAATGCACTCTTTATAATAAGTCATTGTTGCTACAGTAACAGCTCATTCACAAGGACTTGCACAGCAGACTCCCCTCATAATCGAAGCCTAATAATAAAAAAATATCGGACAAAAGACTTGAAGCTCAAGCTAATATGGTGAAGATTATTTCATATCAATTGAAAACATCTCCACTGGCTTTTTTTTTTTTTTTTTTTTTGTCAGATGTCAGACGGTTTTTGCTTTCCAGTTCCTCCAACATGACGAGCTGCATTTCTGTTTATTTTAATAACCTCCAAGAGGAAGAAAAGAGCAGCTGGTTATACAGATCATCAGAGCAGTGTGTGTCATTAGTGAGCCTATTTGCTTCACAACCAGTCACTGATCATGAGCGTTCCCAACAACCATGCATCATTCAGAAACCTGATCGCTATTGTTTGTTCTGCCTACAATGCATACGTCTTTGCTATTCATCCTTATTTCCAAGTGATAAAAGCGAATGATTTCAGCAGTAACCGTTTCCCTCGTGCCTGTTTATCACTGCTTCATTTTTATCTGTGCTCTTAATAGAAATTATAGTACAGTACATTGTAAATGTGTAAATAGTGATTTTGGGTGCTGTGGATTCCTGTCTCTATGCTAGGAAAATATTAGTGTCCCATTTCCCTAAAACCTTTCTTTTCTGCGGCAGCATGGTGACATAGTGGTTATTCCTGTGGCCTCGCACATCATGGGTTCTGTTCCTGCCATGCGTCTGGACTATTTTAGGCACATTTATTCTATTTGTAGAAAATTATTCCATTTTTTTCTAGTTTCATAAAATGATTCTTATCTTAGCACTGTGGCCTCGCACCTCTCCTGGGTTGTGGGTTTGATTCCCATCTCAGGTCTGTTCTCCCATGTTTGGGAGGTTTCCTCTGTGTACTCTGGCTTGCTACCATATTTGAAAGACATGCAGTATGGGGTTTGACAATTTGCCCGTTTGATGGATTGGCACCCCGTCCAGGGTGTAACCCGCCTCGTGCCACTTCCGTCCCCCGTGATCTTGAACAGGATAAGACGTATAGAGAATGAATGAGTCAGTGTTTGTTGTTTGTACTACAGGTATACTGATCAATTTCCATTCTATACAATAATTGGAGAAATATCCTACTGTATTCTATTGCTATAAAACTATTTTTTCTCTTTTATCTCTTTCAGTATAATATATTGTACAATTTGGTTGAAATAGTTTAATCAAACCTTAGTTTTTTCCTTGTCTTATAAAAATATTCTACAGTCTGTTTTATACTGTACTAGACTATTACCTGTGCCTCTGTCCATGTGCATCCATCTTAATAAAGATATAGTATTACCTCACAGTATGGCATACAAGACCAACCAAACACCAGCGGCAGCTCAAACGGAATTTCGGTTTTATGGACAGTATATAGAGTGGAGAAATGTTGTGTTTTAGTCTAGTCTGGTCTGGTCTGGTCTGTTCTCATAAACCATTTTTCTGTACTAACCTGAATATACTGTAACCTATACTACTCACTCATCTACGTCTATACCGCTTTATCCTGTATTCAGAGTTGCAGTGGGCCTGCAGCCTATCCCACGAGACTTGGCGCACGAGGCAGGGTACACCCTGGAGAGGGTGCCAATTCTGTACATCGCAGGGGACACACTACGGGAAATTTGGGAATGCCTGTTAGCCTAATCTGCATGTCTTTGGGCTGTGGGAGGAAATCAGAGTACCCAGAGGAAACCCACTTGGAGGTGCTAAGCAACAATGTTAACCACTAATGCCCAGTAACCTATGCAACTTTGCTGAAAAAATATTAGTGGTTAGCACTGTGGTCTCGCACCTTCAGGATCGAGGGTTCGAATCCCGCATGCATTCTGTGTGCATGTTCTCTCTGTGTGCATGTTCTTTCCGTGTGCATGCTTGGTGGGTTACCTCCAGGTACTCCGGTTTGCTCCCACAGTCCAGAGGCTGGATCCAGATTCGAACCCTCGACCATGGAGGATTCAAAAGTATTGGCACCCTGTCGAGGGTTTAGTGTCCTGGGATAGCCTCCAGGCTTCCTGCGACCCTGTACAGGATAAAGCAGGATAGAAACTGAATGAAAGATTGCCACCAAACTGACCCTATGTGGGCAAAACGTAAACACTGTGTTATATTTTATATTTTAACTGTTTAAAAAAAAATATTTTTTTTTAAAGAAGGGGACTCTTAATGTGACATGCGGTTCTCCCGGAAGTCGATGGGAAGCTGTTCCACTACCGTTGCTATGCTTTACCTGACTAATTTGAATCTTACATGTAATATTTTGTAAACAAACAAACCAAAAAAAAAAAAAAAAAACCTGTTGTATTATTACATGGCGTGTAGTTGTGCACTATATCAAGCGCCATGTCAGACAGAAAGCGACGGAGAGAAGAGCGAGAGGAAAGACGAGACAAAAAGAGACCGAAGGACGCACGAGAGGAGGAGAAATACCAGAAACACACTGTAAAGCTGAGTCAGGAGGTGCAGAAACTCAAACATGTGGAGACTTTGTAAGTCCCGGGGCATTTAGACAAACACTCTTAACTGTATCTGGCTTTTTTTTGTTTTTGTTTTTTTTGTTAAAACATAACATTCCTCTGAAAGCTCGGGAAATGACTTGTCACAGTTAATAACATAAAATTAATAAGAAGAAGTTAGTGTGCAGGTTTTCCTTAAACATAATATTTATTACTAGACCAGATTTGAGCACAAGTAATGTAAATGTTTCTCTTCCATCCTTTCCAGCTATGAGAAACCTCCTCCTGGACTGATAAAGGTTTGTTAAAATCACAATTCTTTCTGTCTATATAAATATACATTGACTCGCACCTCCAGGGTCTGAGTTTGATTCCCGCTTCAGGGTCTGTGTGCATGGGGTTTGCACGTTCCCCTCTGTGATTGGTGGGTTTCCTCCGGGTGCTCCGGTTTCCTCACCCATGCAGGGTAGGATAATTGCCGTTCCCATTTTCCCCGTAGTGTGTGAATGATGCAGTGCCGGTCCCAAGCCCGGATAAAAATGGGAAGGTTGTGTCAGGAAGGGCATCGAGCATAAAACCTGTGCCAAGTTTTGTGTCGATCGAATGGTCCCCGATGGCAACCCCTCGACGAGAGAAGCAGAAAGACTTACAACAACGTGGGAATGACTGACTGTCAGGCATCGAGCTACTGTAGCAACCCGACCCCTTAATTAAGATAACAGGTATACACTATATGGACAAAAGTACAGTATTTGGCCAAACGTGCTAATTATTGAATTCAGCTGTTTCTAACAGGCCTCTTGAAGGACAGTCTTAATGCTTCAGCATACCAAGATATCTTGATATATAACAATGCTATTCTTCTGTGTGGCAACAATTTTGGAAACCCATTTTCTCTTCCAACATGACTGTGCACCCCAGTGCACAATGCGAGGGCTCTAAAGACGTACTTTGATGAGTTCGATGTGGAAGAACTTGACTGGCCCTAACACAGAGCCCTGACTTCAACACCATGGAGCACCTTAGTGATGAACTGGAACTTGGTCATTTAGTACATCTAGGTCGTCAGCTGACTTCATTTTATTAGCACATAATGTTGCTGAGCCTAGACCTGTCTGATTGAAGCAACCCTAGATCATAACACATTGGTTGCTTAGTGATTAAGGTGCTGGACTCTTGTTCAGAAGGTCCCAGGTTCAACCCCCACTGTTGGACCCTGAACCCTCAACTTCTCAGATGTATAATGAGATAAATATGTACAGTAAGTCGCTAAGGGAGTCTGCCAACACTGCCTCCAGAGGCCTGTACAGTGGCCACTTTGCATGATGGGTGCATCGCTTCATGCGCTTCCCTTCTTTCCCTGATGTACGCATCGGTCTGGAATAGGGTCAGTCTGACCGCATGACTTTTTTTCCGTTGCTCCCCAGTCCAATCTTTATGCCCCTTAGCAAATTGAAAGCTTATTTTTCTGATTAGTTTCAGTAAGAAGTGGTTCACACAGCTGTTTAGTCCCAGTCCTGTTAGTTCTCATCACATTGTGTGTGTAGAAATGTTCTTAATTTACTATTAAACATCGCTATGGTTTTTACTGTGGATTTTTTTTTTAACTATGCAATAACTCAATAACTCTTAACTCAATTCCAGTCATTTAATCCTTCTGAAATGATTTATTCATTTATTTTTGCCAGGTAATCTATCTTGCTACCTACCTATTAGGGATGGGAATCACCAGGCACCACCCGAGAAAAGATACGATAACCGCAGATTTGATTTTTACTGCGATTCTGTAAATATCACAGTTTCAGAAATATCCTGCTTGCATATTAATGTTTAAATGGTTTTGTTGCAATACTAAAACGTATAGAAAATAATTTGCTCCTATGGATGCCAGCGTGTGAATAGTTTAAAGTCCGCCATTTGTAGGGTTTTAGAGGAATGGCAACATTTTTAAAAATACGACTTTGTAAATCAGTTGCCCTTTTATTTTAAACAGAATATTTTAAATTGAAAGTTTTCTATCCTTTGCTCAGGAAGATGAAGAGAAACCAGAGGACTGTATTCCTGATGCCCCCGGAAATGAGAACGCCAGGGACTTCCTGGCTCACGCCCCCACTAGAGGCCTGTGGATGCCTCTGGGCAAGGAGGTGAAAGTCATGCAGTGTGAGTGATCTCTCTTCCTGTGAACAGTACCGTGTGCTAATCCCTGCTCCCTATGAACAGGGAAGCGCACAGGGGTATTGTGTACCCTCAGGGCTTCATTTGAATACTGCCCAGCTGCAGAGCATTATGGGAGTGTTGTTCATTAACACCCTGTGAGAACAGAGAGAGAGTTCAGGGAGTGTGTAAAAACAAAATAAAGCAGAACTAAATGTTTCAGTCGAAGTGCATTATATCTCTGGGGAGGTTTGCGTTGTTTTTGTTAGAGAAGAGGAATGCGAAGAGGGATGCACGAGGGGAGAAAAAGTCAGCTGTTTATTTGCAAAGGATGTAAAGTAATGTTTAATGGAAAGAAAAATCACAAATTCTTATTGAAATATAATAAATTCTAAAAAATAAAATGTATATATTTATATAGACAAGTGGAGAAAATATCCACCGATCAGCCATAACATTAACACCATATAATATTAACATTGAGTAAACTGGTGTTAGGATCATGGACAACCATGACTCATTTATGCCTGCAGGGAGCAAAGCCCAGCCTGTTCCTTCTGATCCCACAGAAAAGTCAATGCAGCGGAAATCGCTGAAAAAAGTAAATGCTGCACAAGATAGAAAGACACCCGACCCACGGAGGCTCCTCTCCACAGCCCCACAGCACCCAAAGGATCTGCGAGTAACACCTCGGGGGGTTTGTGGAGCCATGCCCAGAGCTGCCCAAGGGAGCACAATGTTGGGTTTAATGGGTTGTGTTTTACTGTTATGGCTGATCGGTGTATAATCTGCAATAATTATACCAGCTGCTTGTAGTTAACATGTAATTATTATATACTAAAACTAATAAAAGGATATAACAAGAATTATGACATAACTGTTAATGTTATATATATATATATATTTTTTTTTTTTTGTCCTTTACTGACTCCTTTGCACCAGCTGGTGTCACTTTTGTCCTGCAGCCAGGGGCAGTCTGTTTATTCCTGAAGTCCCCTCTTAATTACAACATTCTCATTGTGTACTTTAATCGTTGTAAAGTTTCATTAGTTGTTTATTTAAAATCCACTCAAGGTGCCCTCTGTGTATATCAGGCTGGAGATGCAAGCGTTACGGCCACAGGACCGGAGACCGAGAATGTCCCTTCTTCATCAAAGGCAATCAGAAACTGGAGCATTTCAGAGTGGTGAGTTCATTACCCATCCCCCAGATGGTCTTACAAAAACATCACACACTAATCATCTGCCAACATACAAGAATGTGTTATGTAACAGGGGTCTGGGTTATGTTAATGTTTCTGTCGTAAGAAAAAACAGATCTCTGATGGATAATTTGAGCTTGCTAAATCTTTAAACCCGGTTTGGTTTGTAGGTATATAATAAAAAAAGAGAACGTCAGCAGATTATTTTCATCATCAACATGGCGCTTGTATTACTCGCGTTTCCTGAAGTGTGCGCATATTAATCAGTAATTCGCTTGCAGGCACATGAAGACCCGATGTATGACATCATTAGGGAAAACAAGCGCAACGAGAAGGAGACGAGGTACTTTTTTTTTCCTAAAGTGTCCACAAAGCTGAGTATTTGCTCCAACGGTGCAGTGTTGTCTCATAACCACAGATGTAACGTGACCTTTCAGATTCATCATTTAACAGACTTTTTATTATCCTGGTGGAATTTCATCCTGTATTAAAGTTCAAGGGCAGGAAGCGCAATTAGACGCCAGTTAACCTTAAATAATTCAGCGATTAAACGGATCATCACCGAGGAATTATTTGTAAATTTGCGTCCCTGAATGTCTTGATGAAACCGACCATGTTGGTCATCAGAGAATGTGCAAAATGAGTACAGAGTCTGATTAATGGCTTGAGCCGTATTATTATTTTTCTATAACTCCTGGACAATTTTTGCGATCACCAGCATTTCTTTGAATTGTGTTTAAATCAAGTGCGCATCACAGCGTGACACAGGATAAATGGAGACAGGGTTAATCTGATTGAGGTCAGGGCTTTGAGCCATTCTAACACATTTAGCATCTTGGAGTTGAACCCCTCCACTGTTACTTTGGCAGCATGCCTAGGGCTGTCGAAGGTCAGTTTCCACGCCAGTCTCGCATCCTTTGCAGACTGGAACAGATTTTGTTCTAGGATCGCTTTATATTTAGCTCCACCAATCTTGCCGTCAGACCAGGCCAGTTTCCCGTTCCCTACTGCAGCTAGATGCTACCAGCACCATGCTTCACTGTGGGAACGGCATTCTCATGAAATAAGCAGTGTTGGGTTGCCGCCAATCATAGAGCTCAAGTGCCAAGGTCAAGTAGTTCATTTTTTTTTTTTCATTTACTTCAACTGGAGAATCATTTTCCACATTTTTGCTGAGGTTCCAGACATCATTTCACATGATTTTTTTCCTCCCTCAAATAATGCTTTTTGTGGAGTGCCTGGGTTGTTCCTGTTCTGTGAAGTGCTTCTTTAACAAACTCTGGAGCCCTCTGGGGGCAGGTTTATTTATAATGCGATCACATGGTACTTTAATTCCAGTGGCGAACTAGGTTGTCACTGACGGAGGGAGGAAAAAATCACAGCTGATTAAAGCAGCACTAAGTGAACAGTGGCATTAGAGACCTACATGTCCTTATTTCTTTAGCACATAAATCCGTGCAAAAGGCACACAGACTGCTTGTTATTATTTTGTATTTTGTCAGACTGAGATGATCAGTGGCATCATTGACATTTAACTTCGGAAGGTCACGCAGCGAAATTACGGTCCTGATGTGATTTTTAGTGCCGCATCCAGATAGTAAATCATGCCGTGTGAAGTCTAGCTTAAGAGACGTAGAACTCATTTGAATATAAAAGGATCTACTGAACAAAGTAGACTACGGCAGCCCTGATTAAGAAATGTGTCTTGGACTCGGTATGAAGCGGCGAGACAACAGTGTGAGATACGACCAGTGGGAGAAAATAATTATCATTTTTAATTTCTGTGCTCTATTAATTTAAATGGGAGTTTTATCATTCTTCATGGTTCATACCTCAGTGTTCTAATGTGCAGAGATTAATGATCTTTCATTTTAATTCATGAAAAATAGATATCACAAGATACCAAGGCTTTTGTACTACATGAGAGAGATCTGTTGGCGTTTTAACTAACTTTTACACACATACAGAAAAGTAAGACAAACCAGTAAAAGTCCTTAAATAAACAATTATATTACCATTTAGTGGCTCTAAACTGCAGTGGAGTAAGTCAGTTAGAAGAGAGCTTACACCGATCCGTGACATTATGAACACGCCGTGCCCAATATTGAGTATGTACACTGCGATGTACTGTGTGTTCAGAACCAGCATTAACCTCTTCTACAATTCTAGCTCGTCTATTGGATCTGACTACGTACACTACCAGCCTTCGCTCCCTATGTGTATCATTAAGTCTTGGCCACTCATGACCCTGACGCCGATGCACTGGTTTTTCTTCCTTGGACCACTTTTCCCACTGCAGACCAGGAACATCCTACAAAAGCTGCAGTTTGCAGTTGCGCGGACCCAATCCTCTAACCATCACAGTTTGCCCCTTGTCAAAGTCACTCATATCCTTGCACTACACATTTCTTCTGCTTCCAACACATCAAATTCAAGGACAAAAATTTTCACTTGCTTTCTAATATATTCCACCCACTTCCAGGTGCCAATGTAATGAGATATTAAAACTGTAGTGACTGTGACAGGAGCCAAATTGTAATGGCTAGAGGAATGGGTCAGATCAACTCCCAAACTCCAGCAGCTCTTGAGGGATGTTCCCGGGTCTGCAGTGGACAAGACGAAGTGCGATCCAATAGAAGAGCTACTGTAGCTCACATTGATGCAAAGGTTAATGCTGGTTCCTATAGGTAGATGTCAGAGCACAAATTAAAAGTGCATCCTTGTTTTGGTGGCAAAAGCGGACATACTCATAATGTTATTGCTAATTTGTGTATATTAAAGAGATAAAAAATAAAATATCCCTATTATTTTTTTGCTCAGACACAGTAAGAAGACGACAACCTATCAGATGCTTGACAGTGTTAGAATGTTTTAGTCCTGCACTGTTTAGATCCTGGTAGTTATCATGATGTACAGTACGTAAACTTACGTACAGTACATTACTTACATTATGACATCACTATATGCCCTGTATTTTTTTTTTCAGCAACTCTAATGTATTTCCCAGGGTAAACAGCCAGATTACATGACAAAGCTCTTAAAAAAATCTTATTCTTCTATTCTTATCACTTATGTAATTGTACAGCTCACTGTTGTAATTATCATTATGTATGCAATGGTTGCTGTAACCAAGGGAGTAATTAAACACTTCTTAAAAGAATACTGATAAATTGTGAATAGAAATACTGCGACTTGTTGGAAAGGTTTGGTGTAGGATTGCAGTGTAGGATTGGCATTGTATGCTTATCAAATCAATCAATAGGCATTAGATAAAGAAAAAAATAATACAAAAGATTGAGGCCTGGTTTGATATAAAGAACATGACAGCATGTGTGCGTGTTTTTTTTTTTTTTTTTTAATAATCCTATTCACAGTGATTATGTAACTCAATGGTTCACTGTAATTATCATGTTGTGTGCGATGACATTGTTTCTGTTACAAAGCCAGTCATTAAACTCTGCTGGGGGAGGAATTAAGCGTGGAGTCAGTTTAGCATCCAAACAGTGGTAATGGCAGAAACTTTCTGAAAAGTAAAGAAGATTTAAGAAGGATTACTGCGCTGTCTTTCAGGAACGCCAGTTGGTTTTAGTAACTTATTTTGACGGTTGTGGTCAAAGCAATGCGAAACATTATTCTCTCTTCCGTCTCGAAAAGTTTCAGTTCAGCATTAAAGGGTTGACTCTTTTTTTTTTTTTTATTGACAGTTTGCAGCCGCGTGTCAGAAAACAAAGCATGGATTATTAAAACGCGGGGTCGAGAAACAGATTCTGCGTCGGGACTGATGCAACCGTCTGAGCAGCAGGAGGAAAAAATCAATAGAGAAAAGAGACAGGGGGTCGCTGTTGTGCGGTTCCTAGGGATACAGGTGTCTAGGAGACGTTGAAGATTCTCAGAAAAAACGACTGCTATGTTGTGAATTGACATTCGGAAGTGGCTGAATAAGTTATTTTCCGCCCACTATATAAGGATCAGATCACTCATCGTTAAGTCAAAGAAATGTTTTACGCTTGAGCCAGGTCAAAGCGCATTAAAGTTTTATTTTTTATTTATTTATTTTTTTAGATAAACCAGGCTTAAGTGTTCTTGCTATAAAATATGAATCCTAATGGCATCTTCACTTCCAGTTCACATACTGATTATATTGATCCTGTGCCATTTGCTCACCACAGGATCGAGCAGCTGAGGCAGCTCCTACAGGATACAACATCCGACTCAGACTCCAGCTCCTCCTCGTCTTCTCACCACGCCCATCAGAAGAAGAAGAAAAAGGAAAAGAAGAAGAAGAAAAAGAAGAAGAAACAAAAGAAGAATAAGAAGCACAAGTCCTCAAAGAGTAGTGAAAGCTCCGACTGAGAGGCGGGGAGTGTTGTTATTGGTGGCCCCCTGGGAGATGACAGGGGCAGCTGTCAGAGACCTTTGCTAAGCCATTGAGCTCTGCTTTCTGTCCCCCCCCCGCCCCCCCCCCCTCCCCCTGCTCTTCCTCCTATCCCTGCTGGCTCTGCTTAATAATACATGCAGGCATTTAATTCCCCTTGTCATCAGAAACCATTTGCTTATGTGATGTCTCTCTAAGCTCTGTCTCATATCAGAAAGCTGTCATGTTTGTGTCGCAGGCTTCAGACGGTCCAGGAATGAAGATGATGTAATGTCAGCTCTGAATGGGTGTGGTGGAGGAGGAATATTGCTCGCTGCTGTAATGCATTTATGTACAGTATGTAAGTTTTGTTAGGAAATGATTTCACATGGATTCTGAAAGTGTTTAAGCTTTGTAATAATTCAATACTGAATACTTGCCCAAAATGTTATGAGATAATGTAAATGTATTTCTGTGAACATATGGATGAAGTGAAATTGTGTCATTAAATACCTTTTTGTTTCATGTGTGCTGATAGTACAGTACTTGTTACATATTTTTATACAAAGATACTGACACTAAGCTTAATGGCACATAATCATGGTGTACGAAAAAAAAAAATGTTTGATAGTGTTTATTGTGACCTATGCAAGTAGACTGACCAGTCAGTGGAATGCTTTGCATAATTCAACCATTTTAGAAGGGTCAAATTATTGGTCTGCGTCAAGCAAAGAAAACAATGAAGGAGATTCGAAATGAATTGCACTGGGTTAAGAACGCTTCAATACATTATAAAAACATGGAAGGATAGTGCTGAATCATCAACTTGGTGGAAGAAGTATGGTTGGAAAAAATATAAATGCAGACTTGTACACCATTTGATGTAAGATAAGATTCCATTAGATAAGATGATTACATCCTTAAAACGTGTTAATATTTACCAGTTAATATATATTGTAAATATATCTGGTTATTTAACATGAATTAATAACTTGTACGCTCTTACCACATCGGCTCTTGTGTCACATTTCATGATATCCAAGCACTATCGAGCCGAGGGCTTAGGCACTTTAAGCTACATTGACTATCCTGTTAAAACGGAGCTCTCTAAAAAGCCTCTGAAATGATTAATTATACAGATTTGTTGTCTGCAGTGATATCACATACGCTGTCGATGCAGTGCATGGATTTTTGGTTGATACTGTGGGTGATAAGTGGTTCTGCAGTTAGAAGGAGAAAAATAATAAATAAATAAAAACATTGCATACTTAATCTTAAAAATAATAAAAGATTAATATTTTGGGATTGTGTAGTGTTAGGCACTATATTTTGCACAATACTTTCCATGAAAATATCAGCATAATTAAGAACTATTTTAATATGCATGAGCTGGACAGCTGGAACAGAAAGCAAGAAGTCAGTAAATCTGATGAAACGGCTATTAACTGTAGCCTTGGGACAGATTTTATATGCATTTAGAATAATTTGTTGGTTTGGTAAAATCGCTGACCTTAGGCAATTGTGTGTGTATACGCCATGGGCCTCCCTTGCCACCCCTCTTTTCCATGGTAACTCGATCTGGCTATGTGGCTTAAGGTATTAGATGGAAAATAGTATTAGGACTGTGTGTGTTTGCATTGCTTTTATCTCAGTGGAGACATCGGTATCACAGAATAGCTTTAATAATGTTCCTCAGGCTCAGCGAAACCACATTCTCTTCACTAAATCACAGTAAAGCTGAATATACAGTACCGTATAAAGGACTCTGTTAGCTAAACCATGTGTGTCAACACCCGTGGAGCAAGTGTCTGAGCATGCAGAACATCAGCGGCGATTATGCACTGCAGTTTAGAAAGTAACCTCACAATGCTCAATTCAGGGCAAAATGTGTTTTACAGTGATACATAAATTGTATTTTTAAAAAAAGGTATAGGTATGGATTATAATTTTCTCTAAGGGTGTTTAAAATGGATATGATCAATGCACTGAATGATTGTACGGATCAATATCTCTATATCAATATCTAACTAGAATTAAATAGCGACGTTTACGGGTTGTCCCAAAAAGTTTCCATATAGTATATATCGAAATGTAACACTTTTTAGCAAAATTCATATACCAAGAAGAGTGTGTTGAAGTGATTGTCATTGTCATGGCAGGATAGTTTTGACTGTGATCAGGCAATCTAGATTCACAGAGATAAGTCTGATTGACTGATTGAAGTATTTTGCTAAATGTCAAATATGTTAAATTAACAAAAGCAGTTCTGTAATGAAATTTGTGTCATTGGGATAGAAATTTACAGACTAGAATTCAGATTAACTCTTTGGACAATGTTTTTTTTTTTTAAGCTAAATGACATGTTAAAGCCATAGAAATTAAACTTTTCTAATATATTTATTTATCTATATAAATTATAAATGTATCTATTTATTATTATTATTATTATTATTATTATTATTATTATTCATTTTAAAAAGCTTAAAGTATGGAGTGACACACTGGCACAGTAGGCAACTTTGCCACCTCACAGCTTGAATATTTTCAGTTTAACTCTGATCTCATGTTATTGTGCATGTGGGGTTTTTCCTGGGTTTTCCCCAGAATTGTCAGTAGGTGAATTGTCTGCAACAAGTATGTGCAGTATATGCATAGTGTCCATTGCTGGACTGGTGCCTCATCCCTGGTATATTATTGTCTCATGCCCAGTGTTCCCAATAGAGACTCCAGAATGACTGTGACTGCAAACAGGCTCAACCAGCTACAAAAGAGGAATGAAGAATCTATTTAAATCGTCTTTGGAATTGAAATGCACATGCAAAATGTAATAAAATTCAAAAGTACAACACATTAATTTAAATTGCATATTCCAGATATGATTATTGTTAAACTATGATCATAAATATTTAAATTCCCATGTATTCTGTTTGCGATCCATACATATTATTATATTAGAAAATACAATTCAGACTTCAGTTGTAAAGTAATATACGGTCGTAAAATAAATGATTAAAATTCAATTTTACAAAATGTAATCATTTACATGCAAATTAAGTTAAAATATTTTTTGCCTGGTGAATCTTAAACTTTTCCTGCAACAAATTTTTAAAAACCTGGATCAGTTATGACATAAAAACCCAATATTGCATAACTGCCACAAAAACAGCTTTGTGGACTTATGGACTATGAAGGTGTGCTGTGGTATCTGGCATCAAGACTTAGCAGGAGTTCCTGTTATTCCGGTAAGTAGAGCGACCTAGCCTGCATAGATCATACTTGTTTGTCTGTCACATCCCACAGATGCTCGATCAGTTTGACATTTGAGAAATTTGGAGGCCAAGTCAACATCTTGTCATGTTCATCAGTAGTTTTGCAGTGTGATTGTCCATTATCCAGCTGAAAGAGACCACTGGCATTGGGGAATACTGTCGCCATGAATAGTTGGTCAGCAAACCAACTCTGGGTCTGCAAATATGTTTAAGCATGTGTGTGTGTGTGTGTGTGTGTGTGTGTGTGTGTGTGTGTAATGTGTCAAAGTGATATCCAAATGAATGTCAGAGCCCAAGTTTCCCAGACACACTGCCACCAACAGCTTGCCTTCTTCCCATAGTGCATCCTGGTGCTGTGTCTTCCTCTGGTAAGCATATGCACACACACTTGCCTGTCCACATGATGTAAAGGAAAACGATTAATCAAACCAGGCCACTTCTGATGCTCATGGAGCCATTTTTCTGGAGATGCTTCCACCCAGGTGTCTAGCCACAACAATTTGTCACTCGTTTTTACCCCTCAGATTCTTACGCTTTAACATTCTTCCTGCCTACTTACTCATTGTCTATACAGTGCCGCTTTATCTTGTATGCAGGAAAGCACGGGGGCCTGGAGCCTTTCCCAAGAGACCTGCAGCACGAGGTCGGGGTACACCCTGGACAGGGTGCCAATCCATCGCCGGGCACACACATCTATTTAGCCTAATCTGCATGTTTTTCGACTGTGGGAGTAAACCGGAGTATCAGGAGGAAACCCACCAAGAACGGGGAGAACGTGCAAACTCCATGCACACAGACACCAGGCGGGAATCGAACCCGGAACCTGGAGGTGCAAGACCACAGTGCTAACCACTAACAACACATCAACTTCAATAACTGACTGTTCTCTTCATGCTAAATACATGTCCCCCTTTGACAGATACCAATGTAATCAACACTATTCCTGTGTTCTGTTAATGATTTCAATGCCATGGCTAATCTGTGAATCATATCACAGATCACTGAATCCATTGTCTGTTTTCTGTTGTCTAATATTAAGTATAAAGTCATAGTGTAATGTTCATGTTTAATACAATTGTCTTGTGTTTGATAAACAGCTGAAAAGATACTTCAAAACAAGCTACGTAATACTGTCACGTTTAGATTTCACGATGAATGGAAGAGCTGGATTATGTCCAAAGCCGCATACTTGCGTACTAAGCAGTGTGCTCGGCTGTAGAAGGGACACTGCTGAAGCGCACTCGTCTCTGCAGTACTGTAGTAGGCACTACGCAGTGGGAGCGGCTTCTTCGCTCCGCCCCCTTTCCAGCGCTCGGGATTTACTGTGCTCTGATTGGTCGCTGCGGCACGCGGCACTGAACCAACCAGCACGCGGAGGAGGAAGGAGGAAGTGAAAGCATCAAGCGCTGTCTGTGTGGAGGAGAGAAAGACGAGCGGAGCCCAGAGACCTTACAGCGGCTACAAAATAAACTCTCTCCGCAGCAGTTTTCGGGCGGAGCAGCGCTCCACTCGCCGCTTCAGGTGAGTCAGATTTGTGGACGCGGGGTTTTGGAGAGAAACGCTCGTGGGTGTGCTTTTTTTTTTTTTTTTAATTATTATTATTATTTTTACTTCAGCGCTCGGAGTGAATCTCCTTCTCGTGACCCGCGGCTCGCGCTATCGCTCGCGCGCTCTATCGCTCGCGCTGATGTGTCGCTGTATCAGGGTCTGAATCAGGTAGGGCTAAACCTCAGCTTTACTTTATATACTCACAGCTTATTTTACATTTTTTTTAAAAGTTTATTTAATAAACATCACCCGAGGTTAGAATTGGATATTTATGGCAGCGGAGTGTTTGTGTTGCAGTGTTTTGTTTAAGATGTTTTGCTCCTCCAGCAAAAATACATTAATGTACACAGTTTAGGGTTAGGGTTTGTTTATTGGATTTTGTTTATTGTTTGTCTATTTCATTTTAATTCTAACAAAGTTGATAAAGAATATAAGTTTGCTTTAAATTTAAGTTCTGCAGCTCATGCTTTAAAGCTGATCACATGATTTGATGTAAATATTATACACATTTTCTTGTGATTTTTTTTTCATTATTATCATCATCATCATCATCTATATTGCTTTGTCCTGTATACATGGTGGTGGGTGGCATGTAACCTATCACAGGAGACTTTGGGCATGAGGCGGGGTCCACCCTGGACAGGGTGCCAATCCATCACAGGGCGCACATGCACATGCTCATCTTGTGATGTTGAAGTTTTATTTTAAGTCGAGGCTTGTTTAAGAAATAACTTTAAACCTGGGTTAACAAATCAATGATTAAACTAATTATCTGGCATTAGTCCTGATTGCCTGTCATGCTTAATTTCACTTGTGCTAAAAAAAACAATATGATTCTTGAGATTTTTTTCAATGGTTTTATTTCTCTATTTTTTTTTTAAACAAAAAATGATAGAAAAAAATCCCCCAAAACTTTCCATTGAGGAACTTTTTGAAGCTTTTCATTGGTGCAAGCCTCCTGTTCCTGAACTACTGCACACTTCTTCACACAATGATCTGCATAATATAAACAGATGCAGTTATTTAGCAGAGAGAGAGAGAGAGAGAGAGAGAAAAAAAAGCTGTCATCTGTGCGGTGTGATGTAGCTTTCTGGGAAGAGCTGTTTGTTTAAGCTTTTTGTAAAGTATCTGTCTTGTCAGTGCTTTGTAACAGTCAGCAAGTTTTTTTTTGTCACAGGAAAGTTTTCTGGACAGAGGTCTTCCAGTTTCTGGAAAAGGATTGCCAGTTTATATTTGCTAGCATACAGTAAGTGTTCAACATTATGCATAACTGTAAATGTATAAGAAGTACGGCTTGTTCTTCTTTAGTTAATATGGAATGTAATTGGATGGTAAATTTGCTGTGCTGTGAGAAGAATACACCGCTTCTGGTATCGGAAACTAAACAGTTTTCAGGTCTTAGCAGTGACTTCACCGCTTTACATCCACCTGCATCGCAGCAGCGCGTTAATTTCGTGAAACGGCAGTGTTTTAATTCATACTTATGTGTGTGTTGGCACTTACTGTCTGCATCACGTCTTTTTTTCTTTGTCTGTGAAAATTGATAATTCCTCATTTATCATCTGCCAAAAAAAAGCCACATTGTCAACATTGGCATGCTTGCTTTTGAGGGTTTTGTCAGAAGACTGTCTTTTCACAGTGACAGTGGATTCCAGTCATCTCGAATTAGTCACTCGTGTGGCTGACAGTCGTGCAGGCGCCACCGCCTTTGCCGCGTGTACTAGCTCTTCTGATTTTCTGTTGACTATCACAGAGAGAGATCGTGCGTGCGTGCGTGCGTGTGCGTGCGTGTGTGCATGTGTGTGTATCCAGCAACCCAAAAACACACACCATACACTGTTTGGTGGCAGTTAAATCACTGCAACGTTGTACTGTACATAGTCATCAGGTTAATAACAGTGGATGCTCACGTTCACGTGTGGTTAGTTTGAAGGACCTAAGTGCTTATCCGGCCCCTGTATATGTTATTATAGAAAGCGGTTGATTATAGCACAGTGAGCTGTGATGGACATCAGGTACAATGTTGACTGTATGTCCAGTTGATGTTGTGAATAAATACCGGGATGGTGTCTGGCACCACATCATGGCTTGGATAGAAGCAGTTACTGAAGATGAATGAATGAATGAATAACGATCGTATTAAAGTGCAGAGTATCGTACGTATTATGATTTTCAGCACATTCCCGCTCATGGTTATTTTATGCATCATGAACACCCGGTTCACATTCTGACCTTGCTCTCCATGATTTTATTTTGTCATTAGATTTGTGCTTTTTAAGATCAGAGCTGCACAATTGAATTTATTGCTTATGCCACATGGATATAAATTTCCCTCGCACACTTCCTTCCTCAGTCTCTCACTGACTTCGCGCTGTCAGTTTACAGCAGTGTCTGGGATTTTAGTTCTCTCTCACTTCTCTCTTTCTAGCACCCTATCACCCCCCCCCCCCCCCCATCCTCCTCCTCCCTTAAAACATCCCCGACTCACTTCAGCAGAGTTGTTACTTCGTAAATTGTTCCCCTGCTGATAGATTCTTCACTGACTTTGTCTGTAACAAATTTATTTATTAATTTTTTTTGTTTTGTTTTTGCGCAGAAGTTGAAGCGCTTTGCCCACCAGGCTTTCAGGGACCAGCAGGTACTCTCAGACAGCAGGTACATCAACACCCCTCCTCCTTCTCGTCCTCCTTCTCTGTCTATAGTTTGTAGGCTCAGATTAATTTGCTTTTTCAGTTGAGATGAGAGTTGCCATGCATGTAATTACCGCCTCTAGATTAATTACAGTAGAAGACAGGTGCAAATGGAGGTGTCAGTGTCACAGACTTGCAATCGATGTAAAATCACGGGGAGCTTTGTCAGGATCTTGGGTACACTTACTTTTAGCTGTCATGTGCCAGTTAATGACAAATATCTTGATGAACTGCTCAGTTACGGCAGAGAAACGATAAATACTACTGACTATGTGTAATTCACCAGAATTTTCCCATTACTAGGGAAATGGACAGTGTTGCTTAGTTCCCCTCGTGTGTTTGTGTTCCTCTTCGTGCTCTTTTCAAGTCAGGGGGAAAAAAACGTTAACCCAGCAAAACAGGTTTATCATCTCGTGTGCTCACAAAGACGCATTTTACATATAAACCCATACTGTAACGATATATATAAAGCGAAATCGAGCAGAGAGGCGTCGTCACGGGCCGTTCCGAGTGCCGAGAGTGAGCGAAGATTGTCTGAGCGACGAGTTAGAATGGATGTGTCTGGAGGAATTTATAACTAAGAGCTCTTTAAAAGGATTAGAGGTTGGTGATGTGCCAAAAAGTTTATATCACAGTGCTTGAAAACATCTTCATAATGCGAAGTGTACACTATCCCGGCCAAAAAAAATAAAAGGGGTCAAGTTGTTGGCCAGCATCAAGCTAAAAAAAAAAAAAAACAACAACAAAAAAAAAACTTAATATTTAAAATTGCTGCAACTTGGTGAAGTACTGTCCAGTACGTTGTTAAAACTGGGTAGGGTCGGATAGCGCTGAACCGTCGGTTTCATGGATGAAAATCATAAACCTGCTCAGTATGCTTGGTGAAATGGCACTGTTAAAAAAAAAAAATAATGTAAAAAATGTACATACTGTAGCTGTGTTCAATAGTGAAAGTAAGAACATTTCCATACAATACAGAGTGAGATGAGAACTCACTGTTTAGGATTGGGACTAAACCACTGTGTGTCCATAGTAACACCACCTAATCAGAACAAAGGCTTCAATTTGCTAGTGAGGATAAAGATTGGGCTTTGAAGAAGTGGAAAAACGGTTGTGTGGTCTGATGTGAGTCTAGACTGAACATTACGTTATTTGTCACATGTACCTCACAGCATAATGCTCCTGCAGTAGGTAGGGTTAGGGTTAAGGGCCTCGATCAGGAGCGCTCCCATATTCCAGAGCAATGGGTCAGGGTGAGAAGGGAAGCGAATAAAGCGATGCACCCATCCCACAAGGCTCTGGAGGCAGTGATAAGATCTGGGGTTGCTTCAGTTGATCAGGTCTAGGCTCAGTAACGTTATGTGGCAATAAAATGAAGTCAGATGAATGTACTGAACGGATGACCATGTATGCAGTTTTTCTTTCCTGATGGCGTGGGAATATACCATGACATAAAGCGATCATTTCGCCTTCCTTGATAGTTAATGTTTACATTTTACAGCATTCGGCATGTACATACTCTTATCCAGAGTGACTTTTATCTCATTATACATCAGAGCTATTGAAGTTTCACGGCCTTGCTCAAACGTAGCTCGGTTATGCTGGGGTTTGAACCTGTGACCTTCCAATCAGTAGTCCAATGTCTTAAGCTTTAGCCCTACGGTAAAGTTGGTAAAAACCTCCTGTTATTGTGCGTGACGTATTTTTCAGCAGGGCATATCGTTAAATATGATTTTTGCTAAAATTATGCCGGCAAATTGCCAACAAGGGCGACCTCGTGATCCTGAAGGACAAACTGTCCGTTCTAACGAACACATTATTTTGTTGCACTTAAAAAAAAAAAAGAAAGAAAAGAGGTCTTATTGTTTCGTGTGTGTTTGTGTCTGAATGGGATGAAAATGTTTAAACATTCCTGATTGTTCCAGCACATGTCATTCGCGTGTTTCGTTTTTGTCTGAGCACAGTGTACAGTGTTTGTGTGCGTCTCAGAGACAGTGATGTCCATCACACGCTCCTTAAAACTTTCCGATCATGTCTTGGAATTCAGCTGGTATTGATGTGGCTTTAATAAGTTTTCTTTAAAAGTTTGTGGATGTTTTTTAAATGTTTATGGTGCGCTGCATAGCTTCGATTCTCAAGACGATCTGGCCTTGCTCTCACTGGCACACGCTTCTCAGACTGAGAGGAGAGCAAACGTCGTGCAGATGTTCACTTGCTACAGCTGCATGCTCAGAGTCCATCCAGCTGTGCTCGCCTGGGTCGCCTGTGGGGGTTTCTGTAAAGGTTTCGCTCTCTCACACCCGGCATATGCGCTGGCCCGTGGCCTGGCGCGCGTGCTAGAAATAATCAGGCCGTGCCCATGTGGTGATCCGCTCTCTCGTGCCTCCTCCTCCTCCACTGTGCCACCTCTCCGACACTGGCACCGTCATTACCCGAACACGCGAGTGTCTGTTATGACACTAATGAACTGCTCTAACACCGATCCGCATGAATCCCGCTGCGATCCTGAAAGCACTCCTTGGATCATGCGGATTTAAAGCGCGGCGCACTTTCTTGCACTTGTTTTTACAGAGACTTTTCTCTGAAGTCGAGATTTACTGGGTATGTGCCAGGACCCATGGCAGGTGCTTTTGGATTTATCGTGCAATGTGCTACTAATTCACAAGCTTTCCGTCTAAGGGGAGGAGGAGTGTGACGAACGGCGTGGGACCTTGTCTTGAATGAGCCGGTGCTGATACAGAGTGAGAGAGCAAAAGTCTGTCCCAGAGAGACACTTTTTTTTTTCACTTGTAATGCAGGTCATGTCAAAGCAAAACTTATCAAGGTGAAGAGACGATCCAGATGAGTGCAGCAGTGAAGTGGAAGGAAAAGGTTTCAGCCAGGTTAGGAAAGAAACGCAGCACATTGGCCCGTTTGCTTTGACTTCGCAGAACGTTCCAGCAGTATTTCTACCTCAGCTTTAGGCGTTTCACACACTCACTGCTGACCTCAGCTTGTTTGTTTTCTGCATGCTCTTTTTTTTTTTTTCTTTTTTTTTTTGCTCATGTTTTTTCTGTCGAGAAACCGAGCTCTATCAGACCCCACTCTGTTTCATGAAATGTTAGTTTTCTGGGCGTGCCCGCTTCTGCGTCGCTCTCCATGGACAGACTGTCATGAAAAAAATCGTTCTCGGTTTGGTTTTCACACGAGACCCCACCAAGCTTTGGTGTGCGCTTCAGTGAGGTATCGGTTACAGTACGAAGAGCGACGACGCTGTTGCACTGTATCCAAGCTCTTGCTTTACACCATGACCTTGACGTTCTCTGCAGAGCGCAGATGAATCTGAAAGTCAGATGCTGAAATGCTCGATCCTGACACAGACACTCGATTGACTTGTAGGTTAAAATTGACCCGTTTATAATGAGTAGTAATAGTGGACTCGTGTTACCGCAGCAGATCTCGGTGCAGACAGCAAATCTTTTTTTTTTTTTTTTTTTAATCCTCCTGATGCACGAGCATATTTCTCAGCGAAAACAGCACAGCATTAAAGTAGACATGTGTCGATGTGGTTGTGTAATTTTAGAAATCTTTTCCCTGTCCCAAATCCTTTTAAGACAGTTACTTTTTAACCCCTTTCATGACCTGATTGAGTCTTTTTTCTCCTAATTTGATGTTAATTGATATGAGCATCCTAGCCCAGCAGGAATTAAATGTTATGTCCTCTATAATAAATTTCATAGTGGTACTGTAGTCCACAAATCTTTTGCACTCAAGTAAAAAAAAAAAAAAAAAAAACTTGTACATGACTGTAATAAAAGTGACTTGTAGCAGAAAAAGTTACTCTTCCTAATTTGAAAGCCCTAAAAGTAAATAACTTTAAAGGCACATAAGCAGAATGTTAACAAAAATAATTTAAAATAACTAATAAATAGCATCAATACGTTTTGAAGACCGACAACTACGCTGCATCATTGCATGTTTGTTTATGTTGTTATTATGTTTGAGTTTGAAATTAAGTACATAGTTTAAAGTATAGAATTTCTCTATAATGAAGTATGTCAAGATAAATAAATAGAAATATAGCACAAATTTAAAAAAAAAAAATTTTTACATTTTTTTTTACATTTTTAGTGTGTGTGGGAGAAACATTTACCTTATTCTGATTTTTTAAGTTTTTTTTAATTGAATGCATGCAGTGATAAAGTATATATTGGGGCTAAATTCAACAACAGGAGACGCGTGCGCATTGAGGGACTCCGAGAGCTTCAAAAGTAGCCAATCAGAAAACGAAATGTAAACCCCCCCCCCCATTTTTGAGAGCTAGTGTTGTAGCAGTGAGCGCGCGCTAATATTGGAACGCTGCAAATGAGGAAGCGGAATGAGAGAAGTGATCGGGTCACTGAGTCATTCGCTCGATTGGTGAATTAATAGTGTTTTGTTTACACTGTGTGATTGTTGTGGAGAAACCAAGTGAACACGTGAGCGTAGCGAGATCAGAATGCAGAACCGTTATACCTTTCAAAAGTCTTTGCCTTTACTCTCCTACCACTGTCAGAATTTTTAATCCCATTTTTTGTCGTCGTGCCTCAGGGAGTTCTTCGTTGCCTCTGGTTTTCTGGAAGCAGGCCAAATGGTCTCAGTTTTTTTTCAGCGTGTGATTGGTGTGTTCACACCTTCCCAACCGGCCAGGTTTCAGCTCAAATGGGCTCAATAAAACACGTGTCACACACGTCAAACGGTTTTCACACCTGCTCCTCGTCCTCACCAGAGGATTTGAGTCGCACTGTATCTTCTTCTTTGCTCTGTACTGCTTTCTCATCGTCAAATGGTTTCCATGTGCTGGCTGGTGTTCTTTGATTGGTTTGAAACGTTGCCGGGACATTATGGGATGCGTCTCGTAAAGCGGACCTGCAAAGCTATTACCGTTTTCATAGGCACGCTTGTGTTTTTGGATGATGATCAGTGCTTCAAAGGGTCATTTTTAGACATTCAGATGGCTTCTAGTGTGCATATACATACAAACAAACAAACATGAGGGGAAAAACTCAATATATCAACAATATATAATACTGTAAACATATACAAACAAACAAACTTGAGGAAAAACTCAATACATCAACAAGGTATAATAAACATATACAAGCAAACAAAAAACATGAGAAAAACAATATATAATAAACATATACAAACAAACATGAGAAAATCAATATATAAACAATACCTAATAAACATATACAAACAAACAAACATGAGAAAAACTCAATATATAAACAATATATAATAAACATATACAAGCAAACAAAAAACGTGAAACTCAATATATAAACAATATATAATAAACATATACAAACAAACATGAGAAAATCAATATATAAACAATATCTAATAAACATACACGAACAAACAAACATGAGGAAAAACTCAATATATTAACAACAATATATAATGAACACACACTATGACACACAAACAAACTTGAGGAAAAACTCAATATATAAACAATATATAATGAACACACACATATACACAAACAAACTTGAGAGAAACTCAATATATAATAAACATACACAAACAAACATGAGAAAAAAACTCAATAGATGAGTTATATATTGTCTCAATTAAGCCCTGAGCAATAAAAGTTATAAGTCAATTAGATTTTCCCCCTATTGTCACATCATATGAAAAGATGAGAAGACCTTGTTGCTCAGCTCTGCTGTTTGCTGGCGGGTCATGGCTCAGGAGTAGCTCAAGAGGAGGAGTGAAGTAAAGAGCTTGAGGAGAGACACACACCCTGAGGGTGTTAACACACAGCTCTGAGATCTGCATTAACATGGCAAAGAAATAGGAAAATAATAGAACCTTTAAACATGTAATTGAGTACAAATAAAAAATGCACATATCTCTGTAAGACGGAAATGCATTTGTTAATGAGATGTGGTGTAGGTTTTTCTGATTTATAGCTTGAGCGAAATGTTTCTTCAGGATCGTCGTGCAACACAGAACACTATGTAAGCGCAACTACGCACCAGTGTGAGGTGAGTGTAGGACAATAAATACACAGGACAATACATTTATTTTTGTGATGTTTTGTTTTGTTTCAGGAAAATAATTAACATGTTTTTTTTTTCTTATCTTTACTCGTGACCACAAGAGTTGTAGTAGCACTGTATTGGCTCTGTGTGGTCACGCAGTTGCGAGCGTGTAATCCTGTAATGGATACCACTTTCCGTCAGAAAGTACGAGATGAACATTAAGCGCCTGATTGCGGCCAGAAATGCAGGAATCACAAAACCGGTTTCTTGGGGTTTGAGTAGCGGCGTACATGCTGTCCTCTGCTAATCTAGTCAAAGATGGGCATTTGAGCTCATGTATGAGGAAGAGGTTAGAGGAGATGCACTGTTTGTTGACCCTTTGTTGCTGGAAACAATGTGTGATCTTCATGTGCGTTGTTGTGAATCCGAGTTCACGAACGCCGATTAGCCTTGTCTGCATCTCTGGACTGTGGGAGGAGACCAGAATACCTGAAGGAAACCCACCAAGCACGGGGAGAACATGCAAACTCCATGCACACAGAGACGAGAATCGAACCTGGACCCTGGAGGTGCAAGGTGAAAGTGCTAACCGCTACACCATCGTGCCGCCCCAAAAACATTCAGATTAGCCTAATTGGCTCAATTCCGAAATGGCTTGTAGTATGCAAGTGTGTGTGGGTACCCCGCCTTGTGCCCGAAGCCTCCTGGGATAGTCTCCAGTGACCCTATGACTCTGTACATTCAGGGTAAGCGATATCCAGAATGAATGAAGGAACGAGTAGTCTGCTACACAACACGACGTAACTAGCGGAGGATATCCACGCTGTTAGTTTTACACTCAGCTTGACAGCTTTTGACTTTCCAGCTCGACTGATTAAAGCGCGTTGCTGACAGGGTTTGAGAATCCGCTTGGCGCAGCTGGTCGCGCATCATCACAGCATTTTGTTTTCCCCACTTGTTTTTTTTCCCTGTCATCTTTAAAGCGACGAGGTGACTGTGCCTATGCTGTCGTGTTAAAAGAAAACTACTGTGCCATGAATCTTTCCTTGTTTCGACAGAAACTCTCCCGAGCCTCCTAACGCTCAAGCCGCTGCGCCGCTGCTTTCTAACAAGCGCTGCGAGATCTGCGCCGTGTCTCTGACAGCAACGAAACCCGTGAGCAGCACGTGTACGTCTGCGGGCGGTCCCTTTCCCTCTGTGAGGCCTGAAATAACCGAGACAGATTACTGCATGGTATAACAGACTGTGAATCTGTTTGTCTTTTGTACATATCTGAGCTGCTGGAATGCTCCCGTACCAGTCTTGTGTTTAAGACATGCTTGATGTGGCGTACTGTATACCGCTTTAGTGGAGATGAACGTCAGGTGGCTTTCTTTTCCACTCCTGTGCTTTAGTTGTGCTCTGTTTGATCTGATTATCTGTGTCCATCTCTCTCTCTCTCTCTGTCTTTCTTTCTGTCTTTCATACTCTCTTTATCTCTCATTCTCTTGTAAGACGAGGCGTCCGTCTACAGTACGCACCTTGACCCAGTGTACCCTCTCTCACTGCACCGTGTGCAAAAACAAACCGCCTCGGCGTCACGCAGTGATTTAACTGAAATTAAATCTCAGGGCTGCGTCATTCGTAGAGTGAAAAAAGTTTGCACCCCCTCAGAGCAAACATCGGATTTTCTTACACCGATCGAATAGTTAAGCTAGTTAGTTAGCTCTCGTGTACCATGCTTGATTCTTACAGTGACTCGTGAACCAACAAAGTGTTTAAGATATTAAGAAAAAAAAAAGTTAAAAATTTTTTGCATTAGAATGAAACATTTGTGAATTTCTATCCCGGCTGGATAAAATGGCTACGAATGAGACGTCAAAATTTCGAAGAAGTTTGTTTGTCTGCAGAACATCACATTGTGAACAACAGCATGCATTCTGAACAGATGAGACATGTGTTTTGAAGTACACATGGGGAAATAAACACATACTTTGCTGTCCAGTCATCTTTAAACGTTTGGCTTTTGTCACTTTTTTTTTATTTACTTTTTCTTATGTAGTTATGTCATTTCTTCTAATCAGACTAGAAAGTGGAAATATAAATATAAATATAAAAAAAAGTCTAAAATTTCCTTCAATTTCTTGATACTTTTTATTAAATACTTGACACAAAATTCCTGATGGTCAGAAGAAAAGCTCTTGTCTTGCGGTCACTGATCCACTGAGTCACTAAACTATGACAGTTTTGTTTGTTTTGTTTTTTTTCCCCCCTCAGACATTCACTTGTTTTTGCCGTCGTGTTTAAGTGCATGCTGCAGAAATCTGCAGAAAGATGTTTCGGGGTCTGCATCAGGAGCACTGGGGGTCTCCCATTGTTTAAACTTTTTGAAATCAGATTAAGAGACTGAGAGGGCATGAAGACTTCAACCATTTTTGGTCTTTTTAAACTTTTTGGTACAGTTTGTATTCTCTTCATGTCCATATGTTTTCTTCAGCTACTTGGGTTCTCACCAACTCCCTAGATTAAGTAAGTGTGTGTACAGTTCCAACTTTGTGGCCAGTTCTAACTTTTACACTCTCCCATCAAGGCGACGATCACCAACCAGGGAATCCAAAGACTGCTACCCAGACACGTGTCGCCAGCCGACTGCATATTTTCCCAACTCTGGTGATGATGTAAAGCGCTCGGAGAAAAGCGTGATCCTCCCCTTCCTCTCAAGTGAGCTCATGATTATCGTTTATGTGACAAGGCTTCGGCTCCACCCCCAAACCCCCCTCCAGTTCACCGCCCGGGAGAGCATGGCCAATCTGTTATCTAGACTCCCGCCTACGGATGGGTGGAACATCTCCCGGGAAACCTAACTTGTGATCACCGGATGATAGGGCGAACACATTTCTGTTGTGTCTGTGCTTATTCGAGCTGCACGTTTTTGGTTCCTTAGATAAACTCAAGCACTGCTACACCCCTGATCTAGAAAGAGCTTAATGAAGATGAATAAATGAATGGTGTATTTATTATTTAAAATATGCATGTACAGTACCAATCAAAAGTTTGGACCCACCTTCCAATTTTATTATTATTTATCAAATCAGGTTTTTTGGGTCCGATCATCGATCCCTGATCACAGAAATCAGAATCGGCTGATAAATAATACCTAATTACCAAACGCTGATCACAGGTGTGTGTGTTTCTATTCTAAACAGCAGCGCACAAATATAATTCAAATCTGAAAAAGTATTATACATTCAAAACTTATTTGACATTTACGATGTTGAAGGCAACATGTGCAACAGATTCCATTCTCTTATTTCATGTAAATTATCATTTAGAAACTGAAATCAATGTAGTAAACTACGCTTGACTAAAGAGCAAAAAAGTTTCCGTTGCATGAAGCGGCTCTCGCAACCCCACGGAAGGCTCATCTAAAATGCAACTGTCTTACTGTACTCGTACTAGGTTATCTTCTTAATAAGGCTCGAGCTGACAAGAGACTTACAAGAGTTAGCTGCTGTCTTTGGATACTGAAATTATTCACGTTGTGTCGATTTTAACCGCCGAAGAAGGTTTGTTGTGTTAAAGCTTTTGGCAGGCGTTTCCCCAGTGTTCCCCCATGTGATCAGGCAGTCGAGAGACAACAGATCTGTAAAAATTAAGCGATTATTGGCGATCAGCGGCACATGTAAATTTCATGGGCTTTCCTGCTTTTATCAATCCCGAAGGTGTCTAACATGTGCAATAATCCCTAGTAAACAGTTGATATTGAGATGTGTCTGATACTTTATGCTCTGTAAAGCCTTTATAACGGCTCTAATCCCACGTGCTGTTAATTAATCGTTTTGCGAGAACTGTTTCAGGACAGCTGACCTTCTGATCTTAAAATACCAATCGAGTGCTGCTGTTGCTGCTGCTGCTGTTGTTTTTGCTGCTGTTGTTGTTACTTAATTACCTAAAATCATATGTGTTACTTCATGAGTGTGAAAATCTTCAGTATTGTTCTAGAATGTAGAAAACCTTTGACTGGAGTTGTAAGATCTGACCAGCTGTGACTAATCAGAATGGTTTGTAGCTTAGAGGCAGTTTAAATTAAAGTGTTGTATAAAGTAATACAATATAGCATTTGATTTCGAACATGAAACAATCAAACAAACAAATAAATAAATAATTATTTAAAAATAAATAAATAAATAAAAATATCTGAAAAGGAGCAGGAAGAAGTGTGTGTGTGTGTGTGTGTGTGTGTGTGTGTGTGTGTGTGTATGTATGTATATATATATATATATATATATATATATATATAGTGAGCCTATAAAAAATAAAAAATTTTTTTTTTTTTTTTTTTTGGTAATTTTATTTTTTCTATTTTGTTTTTCTCTAATTTTTCTGACCAGTTCCTACCAATCAGGTGTTTAAAAAAAAAAAAATTCTAACCACGAAGGGTTGAAAGCTTAAACATTTTCTCCGAGACATGTGAAGCCACCTACCCAAGACTTTTCAAAAATTCCTGCTACTTTAACACACTCGGAGGAAAGAGGCATCCACTCCTTTCTGCATGCATGAGCTCACAGGCAGCCATGATCTTGGGTATGGAGATGCGTGAGGAATTTTAAAGAAAACAAACCAAAATCCTACTTGAAGTATGTGCCTCTGACATGGAAGAGCAGCTTCATTTAAAAAGACGCAAAGATCGTTTAAAAATTTCTTTTTTTTTTGTTTTTTTTTTGAGGTCATTAATCATTGATTAATCATTATATCAAGGAATTAGATGACTTATTTTTTATTTTTTTTCAGGACAAGCCATGTTGCCATTGTAAGCCAATACACACATATCTGTGCACACACACACACACACACACACACACACACGCGCTCACACACACACACACGCGCTCACACACACACACATCCGTCCTCTGTGTATAAAGGAAATGTCTGAGAACAGAGTCAGGTGAGCGACTTCCTGTTATAGCCTGCATTGTGCACGTGTTCATTTCCTGCTTTTAACACACACATGAATCACTTTGCTTATGCCTTTATCCTGCATTCTGTCAGAGTTAAGATGATTCGAGCGTTCTGTCGGTTGTGAGCAATCTGTGGTTTTATTATTAGCTGTTATTTTTATAATCAGGTAATCACAGCTTGCAGGCTTTTTAAAGCTGAAGTGTGTGTTTTCCTCATGTGTTTACAGGGGACTGTTTTTCCTGCCTTGCATTTGCAAAAAGAATTATATATATAAAAAAAATTGCAAGCCACAATTAGAGCTTGAAAAGGCAGAAAATAATACAGTGGTGGGTCAGTATGCCCCTGTTCCTCGCTGAAAATAGACGTACAGCGCACACTTCAAAAGCTCGAGCTCCAAAATTAGGCTGTGGCTACGAGTTGTAAGACTTAACCACCGTGAATAAATATATAGGAGGAAAGTGAGTGTGTGTGTGTGTGTGTGTGTGTGTGTGTTCACGTGTGCTTGTACTAACAGCAGCCTGGCCTTGTGTGTGAGGTTTAAGGGCGTTCCCACTGGCAGCCCTCGTGCTGGTGGCGGTGACTCGTCTGTCCGTCCGTCCGGTCAGTGTGTTAAGCCCCGGACCTCTGGGACATGTGTGGGTGTGTATTTGAGACCGTGAGGGTGAAGGAGGGGGGGAAAGGACAGCTGGGTGGCTTTTGTGTGTCTGTGAGAGAGTGTGAGAGTGTGTGGTGGGGGTGATTAAGTCACAGTGTCGTCTTTGTTTCCCTCTCTGTGCCAGTCACAAAATGAATCATTTGAAGACTGCAGCCACTGAGAGAGAGAGAGAGAGAGAGAAGCCTCAGTGTCCGAGTGCGGCTTTACTCCTCCTGGAGGGTGTGGGGCTTAAAGGGAACACCAGGGGCGTGGTCAAGGTAGGGCTTTAAACAGGACGGGATCATTCAGTCGTAGTGCCGAGTGGCGGATGAAAAGTAACTAGGCATCAGAAATTGGTAATAAAGTCCATAAATTGTACATGTATTTTATTACACAGGAAAATATTTACATTTCAACAGCCTTTTCTTCTTGCATCGTTCACCGAGTCTGAGCTCATCGGCTTTACATGACAGTTTTCTTATTGTCTCCGGACATAACGTTATATTCTTTCCTTTCACTGTAGGCCACCATCTCTGCAATGGATTAACACTTTATAGCGTGATGCGATCGTTCATCTTTGTTTACGTAGCATGTGCTGCCTCTGGTGGCCGATGGCTGTACTGTCCCTCTGTGGTGTGTTAGCGGTGCGGTGTGGAGTCTGGAGCAGTACTTTAAATATAAACAGACATCTGATTGACTGAGACTGCTGACCCTGTCACCCTGTCAGTGTGTCCTGTGATCGCTGAGGGTGTGTGTCTCAGTGTGTGTGTCTCAATGTGTGTGTCTCAGTGTGTGCGTCTCAGTGTGTGTCTCAGTGTCTCTGTGTGTCCTGTGATCACAGTGTGTCTCTGTGTGTCCTGTGATCACAGTGCGTCTCTGTGTGTCCTGTGATCACAGTGCGTCTCTGTGTGTCCTGTGATCACAGTGCGTGTCTGTGTGTCCTGTGATCACAGTGCGTCTCTGTGTGTCCTGTGATCACAGTGCGTCTCTGTGTGTCCTGTGATCACAGTGCGTCTCTGTGTGTCCTGTGATCACAGTGCGTCTCTGTGTGTCCTGTGATCACAGTGCGTCTCTGTGTGTCCTGTGATCACAGTGCGTCTCTGTGTGTCCTGTGATCGCTGAGGGTGTGTGTCTCAGTGTGTGTCTCAGTGTCTCTGTGTGTCCTATGATCACAGTGCGTCTCTGTGTGTCCTGTGATCACAGTGCGTCTCTGTGTGTCCTGTGATCACAGTGCGTCTCTGTGTGTCCTGTGATCACAGTGCGTCTCTGTGTGTCCTGTGATCACAGTGCGTGTCTGTGTGTCCTGTGATCACAGTGCGTCTCTGTGTGTCCTGTGATCACAGTGCGTCTCTGTGTGTCCTGTGATCGCTGAGGGTGTGTGTCTCAGTGTGTGTGTCTCAGTGTGTGTCTCAGTGTCTCTGTGTGTCCTATGATCACAGTGCGTCTCTGTGTGTCCTGTGATCACAGTGCGTCTCTGTGTGTCCTGTGATCACAGTGCGTCTCTGTGTGTCCTGTGATCACAGTGCGTCTCTGTGTGTCCTGTGATCACAGTGCGTGTCTGTGTGTCCTGTGATCACAGTGCGTCTCTGTGTGTCCTGTGATCACAGTGCGTCTCTGTGTGTCCTGTGATCACAGTGCGTCTCTGTGTGTCCTGTGATCACAGTGCGTCTCTGTGTGTCCTGTGATCACAGTGCGTCTCTGTGTGTCCTGTGATCACAGTGCGTCTCTGTGTGTCCTGTGATCACAGTGCGTCTCTGTGTGTCCTGTGATCACAGTGCGTCTCTGTGTGTCCTGTGATCACAGTGCGTCTCTGTGTGTCCTGTGATCACAGTGCGTCTCTGTGTGTCCTGTGATCACAGTGCGTCTCTGTGTGTCCTGTGATCACAGTGCGTCTCTGTGTGTCCTGTGATCACAGTGCGTCTCTGTGTGTCCTGTGATCACAGTGCGTGTCTGTGTGTCCTGTGATCACAGTGCGTCTCTGTGTGTCCTGTGATCACAGTGCGTCTCTGTGTGTCCTGTGATCACAGTGCGTCTCTGTGTGTCCTGTGATCACAGTGCGTCTCTGTGTGTCCTGTGATCACAGTGCGTCTGTAAGTGTATATGTGTGTGTGTGTGTATGCGCATTATGTACTTGTTTTTGCATGTTTTTGTGTGCAAGTCTTTGTATCTGGTGTGTGTTTCTGTGTCGCTGTCTGTGTGGGTTTCTTGCGTGCATCTTTGCATGTCCGGTCATAGTGTGTGTATATCTGTGTCTGTTTGTTTGTGTAGGAGAGAGGGAGAATGGCAGTGTGTGTGTTGCTTTGCTGTTTGTAACACTGTGTGTGTGTGTGTGTGTGTTGTGTGTTCATCAGGCTGAACACTAGCTGGTTAATTTAGTCTTGGGAAATGATGAACTTCCCTTTTAATAAAAACGTTCTGTACCTCGCTGTCCCCGTCTCTGCTGAACCGTTTTTTTTTTCTTTTCTTTTTCTTTCTTTCTTCAAGTAGGACGTATAAAAATAGCAATAAAATCAATCGTGGAACTTTCCAGGTCTCAATCTAGGCTAGTAAAACCCGTGGGGGGGGGTTTGTGTGACGTGATGCTCTGATTAGCACAAACGCTAACCTCGGCGTTCAAATAGGGTCAGACTGGGAGAAGCTTTCCGGGGTGGTGTAAGCTTGTAATTTGACTTTTTAAACACGAGTTTGTGTGGAACCGCCTCATTTGATTATGTGGAGCAAAGTAGAGGCTTTTTATTAAAAAAAAAAAAAAGTTTAGCATAGTCAGTGAATTTTTTATGCTCTAATTATATTTTCATTTGAAATATGCAATATACGGTGCCGATAATTTTGAGCATTATAAAAGCTGTAAGGATTTTTCCCCCATCAAAGATCAAAGTGCAATGCAGAAGAATTTAAAATTTTTTAATCGTATTTATTTATTGCTTTTAACATTGGTTGCAACATTGTTGCAAAGCAGCTGTACGGAATGAAAAAGTAAGTTGTGTATGAAAGATGTGAGGAAATCATCTATAAATCATGATTGTCCCTGATGAGCAAAGCGAGGACGTCGGTGGTGGAAAAACTTCCTGAGATGGCAGTAGGAAGAAACCTGGAGAGGAACCAGACTCAACAGGGAACCCGTCCTCGGTTGGGTGATAACGGACAGCAGGGATTGATCAGCAGTCATACTGTGTGTTAGGAGGCTGGAAGTTCAGTGTAACAGGAGGTTTATACGACGTCGCCACCTCGACGTTAACTTCCTCCTTCCTTTCATCACGAAAGCATTATTTCTAAATTTCTTTATTATTATTTAAACAGCTCACTTATTTTTTTTTGAGATTCTATGACTGTTCGTCATAATCCCAGAATGGTTCTCTTAGAAAAGACGCATCGCTGCTGTATGTATGTATGTACGTATTTATTTATTTTTTAATTGATTTAGGACATTAGGCGGAAGTCCATATTAATTCTCTTCCCCCCCCTCTCTCTCTCTCTCTTTTTTTTTTGCGTTAGTATTTGTGTTGATAAAAGGCGATGGAAATGCATTAGGCTTAGTGTTTTTCATGATGAATGAAAATAATATGTTTTGAAAGCACAAGAGGTCATGCGGGGGGGGGGGGGGGGGGATGGGATATCATAGTGTAGGCTGTGGAAATAAATACCAAAAAAAAAAATCAATCAATATGAATCAAGGTTAGAGAAAGCATGATATCAAATTATTTATTTATTTATTTTAATTTTTTTTTACCCCATGCAAAAAGCGTGACGATCGGTCCGTGATGATCGAGTCAATATTTTCACAGCTAAGCTAATGAACGGCGGTCATGTACAAGAAATACACGACCCTCAACACGACTAGTGCAAAATACTGTTCAGCTGCGTTACCGATTGCGTGCGAAAAAAATCATGACAGAATAACATTGCGCAATAGTTTTGAAACATGTATATGAAAATCGGAAAGTTTCCACATTGATCCGTTCCCCTCTCAACGCACGTGCGCAAATTGCTTAAACAACAAAACCACTGTAAAGCATTATGCGTCCTTTCATACTCGGGTGTGCTTGTACGTCATCACGGTGCGTGCCGAAGAGATCCACGTCGTCTTCACATGCTACCACCGGGTGTGTGCACAAATTGTGTAACCATGCGTTCCCATCCAAAACACTAAACTGCATCATTGAGCATCCTTGTGTGTGCATGCTGCCGTGCTGCATTCGACCTCTCGTGTGCTCTCTTGGTGCCGCATTGGCTTCTAATCCAAAACGTTTTTATTTTATCCGTAGCTCTCTTTATCACTGCAGTCTTGCGAGGTCGCACATTCTCTCTCTCTTTCTCTCACTCACTCTCTCTCACTCACACACATGCAGTTTTTTTTTTTTTTTTGGATTTTTCCCCGATTTTCTCCCTAATTTAGTCGTGTCCAATTCCTCCCCGTCACTAGGGGGCTCCCACATTAAGGCTACTACTCCCACTCAGCCGGGAGGGCCGAAGACTATCACGTGTTTTCTCCGAACCACGTGACGCCAGCCGACCGCATCTTTTCGAACTGCTCGCTCGCGCACCGTTGGGGGCGGCGTAACACACTCGGAGGACAGCGCTATCCGCTATCCGCGCGAGCTCACAGACGCCCCTGACTGGCTGTAGAGCCGTGATTAATGTAGGAGCACTAAGTACCTCTCATCCCTCCCCTCTGAGAGAGCTCGGCTAATCAGCTCTCTCTAGACCTCCGGCTGCGAGAGGTTACAGCACCACCCGGGATTCGAACTAGCGATCTCCGGATGATAGGGCGAGCGCTTTAACCACTGCCCCACTCGGAGGCCCACATGCAGTTTTGCATGTATAAATAAAAAGGAACCATCCTCACCTAAATAGCAGCGTATAGACGCACCACCATGGTGCTTCATCGGTAATACACAAGGTATCAAAATCTAAAAATGAGGGTGTCTAAAAAGTATAGCTGCTGCAGCAGTATGATTGAAACATGAAGTAATTGTTGCCTTGATGGGAGAGCATCCTAACAGAGAGATGGGTGGGACGTGGACGCGACTGAATTCGGAAGAAAATAGGGTGAACGTAATAAACAAAAACAGCAACAGCAAAAAAAAAGTTAATTGATTCTGACTCAAAAACTGACCTGTCAATTAATCAGACAGCACTAGGAACAAAAAGGACTAGACTTGGAGATGGAGGCGGAGGTGGAAGCGTCTCTCATGACCGCATCGGCACAAGGTTCAACTTGTCATCTCTGTAGTAACAGCCGATTCACAGAGGACGATACACATCATTTCATTCATTGATTCATCTTCTGTACCGCTTATCCTGTACAGGGTTGTGGGCGGCGCGCGGGAGCGTATCCCAGGAGACTTCACATCACAGGGCAGGAAACATGAACATGCAAACTCCACGCACGTACTGTACACAGACCTGAGGTTGGAATCGAACCCTCGACCCTTGAGGTGCCTTGAACTTGTCCTTGTTTTGTACATCTATAAAATCAGTTCATCTGCTGTTTGCAGTGATGATTCCATAATTCCATACGGTATAAATTCTCTAAAAACGTTTGGTTTCTTCCTAATGAGAATCTCAGGCTGATCGAGAGTCTGATCAGTTCCGCAGCACTGAATAGCGAGCTGCTCATGGTTAAAGTTGACGCATGTTCGTGATCATGTGACCTGCTTAATAACGCTCTGTTTAAAAAAAAAAAAAAATGTATTATTACTACCAGTTCTGTGATATTTCACGCCAGATTCGATTACACAAGCTAATGAAATAAATCCTTTATTCTAAAAGAAGTGAAGTTAATTATAACACGCGGAATGAGTCATACTTCTGTGACATAATTGCCCATAATGTTGGAATTTTGTCTCTCCTCCTTTATAGGACAATTTGAATAACTGCATCTGAGCAGCAGATGCTCAGGCATATGTTCCAAGCTCACAACCTGTCTGAGAATCTTCCTGTTCAACACTGGACATATTTCCGGACAGATCTTTCAGCTCAGAGACGCGGAACTGTAGCGTGAAAGAGCTCGGGCCTGGGAACTCGCTAGCTAAATGACAGTCGCCGTTAATCTTTTAACCGTGTGATGTGTTGCGAGCAGCATGTCGGGCCGCCTAACACTGGCGTGTTTGTTTCCCAGATTGCCCGTGAATAGCTCGGTCTGTCTGTAAGTCTGACCACATATCGGTCTTGAGTACTCCTCGTGTAATGCGGACTCGCTTAACCTTGCGCAAGAGTTATGAAAGTGGTTAGTTTTACACGCGCGTTTAGGTTTGCTGCAGTACCGGGAGGGGGAAAAAAAATCGTCCGTCTGCGCTTAAAGGGAGACGTAAAGAGTTCAGCCGTAGGGCAGATGAGCGTAATGGAAAGTAACGCCTTGTAGTTCTGTTAATGTTTTTGTTTGCTTGTTCCTTTCCTGCGATGGGGGGGATGGGAAGGAGGATTATCCTTGTGGTTTTATCACTAATGAGCGAGGCAGAGTGTTTAGCTTAAGCACTATGTTTATGTAATCCCGCTGCTCATTGCAAGCGTTTCCCAGAACCCTCTACATGCTCCACTAATTTTATGAATGAAGGTCAAACTTGAGCTTGGCTGGAGTGTTTCGCTTCCCCATAACTTTATATTATTATACATTTCTCTTCAGCGCAATGTGGCATTTCGTTTCATAGGATCGAAGGATAATGATTTGAAGTTCATCACTTTAGCAGATGGTTTGGATTGTTATGAACACTAAAGGCACGATATTTACCGGTACTAGAGTTCGGAAAACGGCACTGTACCAGCTTTATGAAATAATCAATACTTTTCTCTGTCTGTTTGATCGATTTGATCAAATTATAATTTTTATTATAATTATTATTTATTTTTATTCAGACACTAGACGTAAAGAAATACAGTCATGTGCAAAAGTTTAGGCACCCCTTGATAAATAACAGATTTTGGTGATTTTTAAAAAAAAATTTATTGAAAAGATGTGAACACAGTCTCTCTTGGAAATGGAAAAAATGCACAATATTTTCAGCAAACATTGACGCATAGTTACTTCTTATTTCATAAATTGAACAAAAATAATAACATTATTATGGCACCTTTTCCCATAAAAATTCTACTTGGAAGGAACTAGGGAGATATTTCAGTTTCAAAGTTTTAATGCACTGTTGTATGTCGGGATTCTCACTGCTAAACACACAAAAAGACAAAAAGTGTAATTAAAAAAAAAAAAAAAAAAAATATATATATATATATATATATTTATATATTTACTCTGGAGTCGAGATATGTGTAACTGAATATATCTTCTGTTAGGGAGCGTCTAAAAAGTGCAACTGTGTAACCTTCTACATAAAGTCACCTACATCGCAGGATATTTAATATACAAGAGTGTTAGGAAACAGGATGGAGGCAGGATTTATTTATTTATTTATTTATTATGATAGGAAAACAACAGATTGTATGATTTGCGTTATGTCATTCTCCATTACAAGTAAATTGGATCGAGGCCAGTTTTTAGCAATGCTTTTAAATATTAACACTCAACATTGTATATGTTATGTTATGTTAGACAACATGACAAGGTGTCAACCAAGAAAGCTTCAAGGTTAAGCAATTTGCCTCCTCTTAGGGCTTCTGAAAACGGACGTGAAGCACATGCACAGTAGGAGTGTAACGATTAATCTACGTTATCAACTAAAATCGATGGTCAAATCAGTCGACACTTTTAATTGTCGATTCGTTCATGACGTGATCGCGCAAACTGAACGCTCCGAGTTGTAGGTGTTAGGCTTACTGGAGTGAAGAAGTGAGTGATATCGCAATGGAAAACACCTTCACGAGCGAAAATCTAAATGTGTGAACGCTTCACTTTTAACTCGTGAGAAAAAAAAAAGCTGTTAGAATCAGAGGGACAGACTTTGTGCTTTTATCTTGATTTTGTTAGTTACTTAGCTGATCGCTAAGTATGAGCTTATTGATATAGTAATCCGATTAATCATATAATCGCTTCAGTCATAATCGATAGATGAATGGATTATCAAAATAATCGTTAGTTGCAGCCCTAATACCCAGCTTGATGTTTTGCTACGTTTAAATCTACGTGTAAATCCTAGAAAATGGTCTTTTGGTCCCTGTCCTTCTGTTGCAAACTGGATGGGGGGAAAAAAGTGTCTGGCTCCCTTAATCGCTGCTTGCAACTATATTTAAACTTCCATGGCTTTCTTTTGTAGACCATCATCAGCCTTCACTGTACACCAGAGAGTCCAGATGCCGTTTATGTGCTGATAGTAAAGATTACGTGCTGGAGCGTCAGTCTAGAGACTTTTTCCACAAAAAAAAAGTGTACTGTAGATGTTTTATGTATAGTTAATGAGAGTAATAAAATGTAAGTGTCCTACATAACAGGATCGGTCTTGGCCCACTGCAGCGTTATTAAACTTAAATACTTTACATTAAATGTCTGCTTGTGTATTGAGGTACAGACAAGCAGCTACGATGACTGGATGTTCTCTTTTAATGCTTAACCGTTATTTCATGGCTATAAATAAGATGCATCAAGTCAAGGTAGTTATTTCATTAGTAGTTTGTTTCGTTCCGCCACATCGCAGTATCGCTTTTAATTAGTGCCTTGATCTTTTAGCTGATGAGAGATGGAGCTGTTGAAACTTGTAAAGACAACTAATGTGGAGACAACTAAGTCTCCGTCTTCAAGCATTTATTTATTTATTTATTTATTTATTTATTTGGTATATACTTTTCATTTTTTTCGGGGCAAGCCAAACCAGAGAGGGTCTAAAAATTGTTATTTTCTGACCGAAGGTCTCTTACGTAAATGCATATGACTCAGATTCTCTGCTTCAAAAGCTGTGCTGATGCATGGCTAGGAAATACCTACACTTATTTTTTTCTTTTTTTTTTTTCCATGTGGTCCTGTAATAAATTTCATATTCCTAGCTTCAGAGTGACTTCCCTACTTTGTAATTTCTAATGACTCGGTGAGTTTTTGTTTAATTTCATGGTTGGACCCGTCTATTCTCCTCGTCAGTCAGTGTTTTAAAGGACTGTTTGAATAAAAGCCTAGACATGCCCTGATTTTACATTTTTTGGGGAAATGTGCTCTTCCACTTTCTTCTTTTCCCCCTGCGTCATGACACAAACTAAGGCAAAACCGGAGGTCTTTTATGTTTCACTCTTGCTTTTCAGCTGGAACCCCCCCCAAAAAAAGTCTTGCGTCTGAGTTTAGTTTAGTCCCGCTTTGGTTTGGTAGCAAGCCAAGCGTAATACAAAAAGAAAGAGATGGCATATTGCGTCTGTGATTCTAGACGTACAGTATGCTTCAGACGGCTCTTTGTGTTCTCAATGCAGAAGATTCTATCTTTTATTTTGAAGACGAGTTCTGCCATACAGTAGTGTGGGACTTAAAAAAATTTTTTTTTTAAGGAGCCGGTGCTCTGTGGTTAAACAGAGATTTCTGATATGCTGGTTACCTAATAAACAGTTTATTTTCAGCATAAGGTGTTTCATAACCCACGTATCCAGGCCACTTAGTGCTTTTTATAACACTGAATATTTCTGAAAGAGCTGTTTAGAGGTTTTTTTTTTTTTTTTTTTTTTGTAACCATACCCAAAAAAAAAAAAACTGCCCACTCCAGCCCGCTGAGTGCAGCAATGCCTTCACATTGTGCATTCGTAGCTGTTTCGATATTTTTTATTATTTTTTTGCTTTCCGAGTTGCTGAATAAAGGTTTTTTTTTTTTTTTTTTTTTTACCCTTCTCTGGAGATCTTTACATCGCCTTCCTTCACCACTACTGGTCTGTTTTTATAGGAGGACAGTGGAGATGGAGGGGATGTTCCTCTTTGTCTGCCTGTTTGCCGGGTGAAGAACAACAGCTCATACACGTCATTAGTCCACTTTGATTTTGTTCTTATTTCACAACCTCCTTATCGACCTCCGACATTGACTTTTAATCCAAAGTTGATGTTAGGCATCAAAGAAATCGGCGATGTCGTCATGTGACTTCATCCTAGGAGAATGCTAAACCTTACAAACAGTAGAGTAGTTTAGCTCCAGTTGGCCTTGGACGGCTCCGCTGGTGGAGAGAGAGAGAGAGAGAGTGAGTGTTATATAAAAAACAAAACAAAACAAAAAAAACATCCAGACCGTGCCGGATGAGCCATAAGCATCCCAGCTCACATTCCTGACACAGAGCTGTTGTTCAGCTGTGAACGATTCCAGCCTCGAGCGTGAGGCCTCAGCTATGTCAATTATCCATTTCAGTGTGCCAGGAGTCATGCTGGTCTTATGGGGATGTACAGGAAATCGCTACAATTTCTGTCTTCCCATCTCATCCCCTTTTGGATACACATAAAGAAGTGCGACACGGACAGGGACTGGTGTTACAGTAAGAGCGTCTCATGTTCATAATAATTCTGTCACATTCTTCTTACTCAAACTCTTTTGTACATGAGGATTTTAATACACTTACTGAAACCTACTCTTTCTTACACATGTCCAATATAGACTTTTTTGCTTGTTTATTTGTTTTTTTGTTGTTGTTTTTTTTGGTATTTTGGTATCCACTTCCCATCCGGCATATCAGGTGATCCACCCTGGAGATATATCCGTCGTTTCTATGGCAGTTACTTAAGGGTTCCAGTTGCAAAATTGACGTACGACTGTCATTCACACAGTACAAAGTAATTTGGGAAAGTCAATTATACTAACCTGCTTGTTTTTGGAGTGAAGGAGGAAACTGTGAGGAAATCCATCAAAATTCTAACCGCTAAATGACCGAGCAGTTCAAGCATCACTGTCTTTCTGTTGGTGACCCCATTTGCAAGCTTGAGTCTTCTGATCTCTCTCTCCTGCCTGCAGTGTATGTGTGTATGTGTGTATGTGTGTATGTGTGTGTGTATGTGTGTGTGTATGTGTGTGTGTATGTGTGTGTGTGTGTATGTGTGTGTGTATGTGTGTATGTGTGTGTGTATGTGTGTGTGTATGTGTGTGTGTGTGTGTATGTGTGTGTGTATATGTGTGTGTATATGTGTGTGTGTATGTGTGTGTGTATGTGTGTGTGTATGTGTGTGTGTGTTGGGCTCAGCTACCGTAGGAGTGACATGATTAGCCTGTTGCCTGCTGTGCACCTGAGCCTGGTAGCAGAAGGTCGCACATTGACGGGTCATATTCACAGTGAAACGATCCTTTAGCACTCCTGACCCTTTGTGTTGCTTAGCCTTTGATCTTAAACAGATCAAACATTTGAGAATAATGGGGCAAGCCATGGCTCACTGATCATCGCCGCACATCTTGTTTGAGAATTTGCATTTACAATTGATAGTAGTCATAATGGTAATTTTTTTAATTAATTTTTTTTATAATACCGAATCAACAACAGCAGATGACACAACCTGTGGTATAAGAAAAAAATTAATCACATACTGTGATAAATACATTATATAAAAGTAGTATAACAAACATGACCGTGTATTAGTATCAATATCTACACTCGCCGGCCACTTGTGTTAACACAAACCCTATATACGTATAATAAAATTGGCGTGTTTGCGTAAAAATAGTTTGGAGGATGTAAGATGAGTATAGAAGTGACTTAATGCAATTAGGCAGCGTGGACACGATGAAGATGATCTGCTGTAGTTTAAACTGAGCATTGGAATGAGGCAGAAAGGTGTTTTGAGGGATGTTGAACCTGTGGCATGGTAGTTGCTGCAAGACAGAGCTGGTCTGAGTATTTCCGAAACTCCTGATCTACTGGGATTTTCACACAGAACCATCTCCAGGGGTTAGAGTGAATGGTCTGAAAATGAGAAAATGTCCAGTGCGTGCGGTGGGTTTCTGGGTGGTAATGCCTTGTTGGTGCCAGAGGTCAGAGGAGAATGGCCAGACTGGTTTGAACTGATTGAAGGGCAGCAGTAAACTCAAATAACATCTCGTTACAACTGAGATAAGATGAAGAACATCCCTGAACGCATGCCATGTCAGACCTTAAATCACCAAAATTGGAAAACAGAAGTTTGGATAAATGGTGCCTGGTCTGATTGGTCTCGATTTCTGCTGACGTTTGGTTGGTAGGGTCAGAATGTGGCGAAATAACCTGAAAGCATGGATCCATCCTGCATTGTGTCAGCGGTTGAGGCTGATGCTGGTGATCTAACGTTGTGCGGGAGATTTGCTTGGCACACTTTAGACCTGCGAGCATCATTTAATAATCTCGGTCAGGTTTCTTGAACATGAAGATGAGTTCACTGAACTCAAATGGCCTCCACTGCCACCAGATCCTGTTACAGTAGATCACCTTCGGGATGTGGTGTAACGGGAGATTCGCATCATGGAGGTGCAGCCGACAAATCTGCAGCAACTCTGTAATGCTGCGATCATGTCAGTATGGACCAAAATATCTAAGGAATGATTCCAGCACATTGTTGAATCTATGCCATAAAGAATTAAGGCAGTTTTAGGAGGCAAAAAATGGGTCCAACCCAGTACTAGCAAGGGGTACCTAATGAAATAGCCAGTGACACCCATGAAAGGGGTGCCAAATCGTGCAGCTTAAATTGCCCCGCCCAAAAAATCCCATAGTTTTAACATTGAGACCAAGTTTGACAGATTCTAGTTCAGAGCAAGAATTTTGTAGAAATATAAAATTTACTACATTTGAAGAGGCTTGCAAGCTGTGTATAAGTTGTATAAGGGTATAAGTTGTACCCCTGGGGTGCAAGAGGTGACCAAATTTGCCCCATTAACATATAATGGTACAACATTTCTATGATAACTTCCATAGGAATTTTTAAAATTGAAAAAAGTGTGTGATCACATTGTCACAGAGACATGGGAGTGGGATCATTTTACTTGGGTAACTAATCAGTCTCTCAGGATCATTGTGAATCTGTCAATCCACGTCATAGCAACCTCTTTAGAGCACCTTAGCAACTGATCCCGTAGACCGTCATTATAAAAGGCTCGAGTTTGCCACGGAAAGCACCACTCACATTTCCTTCAGTCTGTATAAGTATAATTTTGTCATAGTATCATAAGCAAGACTTCTAGCAGTTTCTTCTAGAGAGTCGGATATGTTTTGTCAGAAATGTGTTGGACCTACAGTAGATTTTTTTTTCCCCCACAGAAACAGGCTGTTTGACTGATTTGAATGTTCAAATTTTTTTCCTCTTAGGTAATTAGCGGATCTCTTTCACTCCCCACTTACTGTTTCCGACAAAACCTCTAAATACGGTATTTTGTCAGTTCAGTCCACCGACTGTATCCTGACCCGAAAAAAGCTTATTGTGACATGGAAGTGTGATTTTAGCCGTCATTATTTTTGAAGCTTGTGGCCAGGAAGCTTGTGGTTGAGATGCTCCATGGGCCACAAGTGCCTGAGGCCGAGACTAATTGGCACACTGCTTAGTTCCGTAGCATGCGGCTTAATTACGGGACACAGCCGAGCAAACGAGGCTACCGTTACTCATGCCACTGTTGTTTAGATGATGTCTTGGCCATTGCAATAGTTTGTCGTTGAGAAATATTTAAAACAGAAGTTAAACAGAACATAATAATAAGTCATATGCATACTGTATGAAGGTGCTTACTGGCTTGCTTGCTCGCTTTGGTTTCTCTGGTTCCATGGATATCGATTCAAGAAGCTAATTCGGACAAATCAGCACTGATAAGAGCCCAGTGGTGCCAAATGCTCGATCAGCCATTACAACGATTGGCTGCAGACACTTGAAAACAGTGGAACTGCGTTATGTCGTCCCTGGCCGTGCAGTCTCTCTAATTTTTGTTGGAAGTCATCTCGACCGGAGTATCATGGGAGCTAAACTGCAGCCTTGAGTTATGCTGCTATTTCTGCTCTCTCCTCCCTTCATCATCTAGGATAATATTACACTAAAGCACCATGCTATCAAGAACACTATGGGATTTTTATTTGAAGGCTGCAGATTGTTTTTTTTTTTTTTTTTTTTTTTTTAATAGATTAAGGGCTGATAAAGCACGGCCAGATAAGAGTGTACTGCAGCAACATTACATAAGACTGCTGTTTTGGAGGATTTTGTATAGATTACAGGGGATAAACGGATCGCAGCGGTCAGATGTTTAGACTTCTGCCATCCCTGGTTGGAAGTTTTACTTATTAAATGGTAAGGCTTGGGCTTAAAAGAAGGGAGGCCAGAATTCAACACTTCTGGCAAAAATGAAACAAATAAATGAATAAATAACTAATACAGGTTATATGGTATTTTAGGTTAATGTGGGGAGGGGAAATAATCTACCAAAGCCTGTTTTCTTCAGTCTCTGACTTGCAGCAGTAATGGTTCAGAAATGTCCCATGCTGTGTGTGAATCATTCACACCTTCAACTGCAGACTTGTTTAATACAGTGCTGCCGGGGAGTTTTTAGAAAAGCAATGATGCGAAGGTCACATTTTTAAATTTAGCCGCATTCATTTTTTTTTTTCTTCTAGAGGATAAAAAAAAAACACTGTTGGTTACAGCATCGCACACACCTGTCTGACCTCTGATTCACCACATTCGAGGCACGTTTCTACCAAGTTTTCAGCTCATTATTACATAAAGTGTTCCACAACCGTTCTGAATGAGAAGCCTTTTGTTTTACCCAGAAGTAAATTAATCATTAATGGTTTTCTAGAGCAATGGTAAACATCTCGCTGACGAAGCATCGACCTGACTAATACAATACTGGGAAAAATGATTGAGATTTGAGGTTGAGTAGTTGATGTAGTAGTTGATGTTACAGCCACCTCTCTCATATGTACATATTATGGTCTTCACTACATCTACATCTAGGCATTTGGCAGACGCCCTTATCCAGAGCGTCATTATCATTATACATCTGAGCAGTTGGGGTTAAGGGCCTTGCTCAAGGGCCCAACAGGGACAACTTGGTGGTAGTGGGACTTGAACCTGGGACCTTCCGAACCATAGTCCAATGCCTTAACCACTGAGCTACCCCTGACCTCTCATATGTACATATTATGGTCTTCACTAGCTACATGTTTTACAATTCTGATGAACTCTTGAAACTTCTGTGTGCTGATTTCTATGGGAAATCATATTAAGACTAATGTATGGTTAAAGACATGCAGGATATTTCACGACATCCCATTTTTATGTTATTCCAGAGCTTTGTTTAGCACAATGATGTGTAAATGATACATGCTACCAGTCAAATGTTTGGACACAAACTTTTAATTCCTTCTACATTGTAAAACAGTGCTGAAAGTTACAGTTAATCATTAAAAAGTACAAAACTTCTCATGAAACTGGCTGTACTGCAGTAATTTCTTGTTGTTGGGATTAAACACGACTCTGAAAGTTCAGTCAACCCGGACTCAGGTAATTTCCAAGGGGCTAAAGCATGTACTGTACTGTAGCTAGAGCTGAGTATCATCAACATAGAGATGGATTTGCTGTACAAGTTCTATTTCTGGATGTTATCACTCAGTAGAATAATATAAATTGAAAATTTAACTAAAAAGGTTTTAATCCTTATGTACATCAAATTCAAGGACTGCAACCAATTAAATAATGTTCCTGATGTCAACTGTGAAAGTCCTGTGTTAAGACTAAGACGGCCAGTACTACCCCCTCAAAGCACCCAATAAAGATCTTGTTGTCTAATCATCCACCAAGATTAGAATTCTGCAGTCACTGGAATCAAGAGATCATTTGTTAATTTCAACAGCATGTTCTCTGTACCATGATAATCTTTGCATTCAGATCATGTTGTGTGTACGGTTTATGCCTTTGCCACTAGGAGCTAATTATTTTATTGGATCTATATGGAATTATATGTGCAGCACTCATCAGCACTTTTAAATTATTTTTCTTATTAAGACGGTAATTATTAATACATATATTTCTTATAATATAAGAGCATTTTCCATTTAAATCTCAAAGTAGCACATCATCTCTTCCTGTGGGCCGCCGTTTGCGATGAAAAAGTCCATATGTTACCTCAAGCTCAGCCAAATACACCAGTGAAAAACACATTAAAATTCGTTTGGTATTTTTTACGTGAGGTGTGCACAAACAAACAAACAGACAAAAAGTCTGTACTATTACTCATCTTACTGTTTCGCAAATATCTTCCAGGTACAGACACGCCACCTTTACAGTTTTATTATATATATATAGATTGTCATTATAACCAGCAGATGACCCAACACTGAGATTTAGGAATGAAACAGCTTCAAGATCACTGCAAGGTCAAATGTCTGAAAAATTTATTTTCTTCAATGCCTTACTTCCTGTTTGTCTTGCATAGATGCTACTGATGCATACTCAGGAACTCAAGTCAAACTGACTGGTTTCATTTTGACATTAGTCCAAACACATTTAAACGAGCAATATTTTACTATTATTATTATTATTATTATTATTATTGTTGTTATTATTTAGGCAGGAAAATTTTTTCTCTAATGAATGATCACAGACTGGTCGGGACAGACTCATCTGACGACACACGGGGTAGTATGTTTTCAAGGGTACAGTACCTGACCATGCAGTCAAAAAGATATTTTTCTATTTTTCTAAGTTAGCTTGTCTGTGCATTAAAGATTTTTGCAAAAAATATTTTGGAGGGACTCAAGACGAGTAATAAAACACTGTCTGTTTGTTTGTGCATGCATCACATAAAAACTGTAGAACGAATTTTACTGCTGTTTTCACTGGTGTATTTGGCCGGGCTTGAGGTAACGTATAGGCTTTTTTTTATCGCAGTTGGCTCACGGGAAGAGAAGGTATGCTACTTTGAAATTTGTATTATATCTTACCTTATAGCTTAAAATAAAAATTGCAAGTAAATCTCAAAAGTCAACAGATGGTGCTGTAAATTTTTTTATACACTCTTCTAAGTGTGCAATTGAAATCTACTTAATAAACGCGATCTCGCTTCTTCATTCCGCTCACATCACAGTAACACATGAAAATTTTTATTTCAAAATTCAAGAGATGGCGCTGTACATTTTTTAAAGCATGCTTATGAGTGGGCAATTAAATTCCACACCAACGAGGTCGCCGGCACATCTAGTTAATAAATATGAATAAAGTAAAGAAAGATTAAACCTCTTTAAGGTTCTGAATGTCAGAATGTCAGTTCCAATTAATTTTTTATTAGTTGTCCAGCCCTATATTAGATGATATTTTAAGGGTATATCAGGCAGACGAATTATAATGAAAGGGACAAGCAGGGTCAAGTGTTCTTCTTGTTTATCTGCTGATACTACAGGTGTAAAAGAGCATCCTTGTCCAGATCTTTATATATAGCCCTGAAAATGGAGGAGCTTGCTCCACATGCCTGGCATCCACTGGAAAACAAACTCCACCGCTGTGCCCAGACTGGTTTGAATCCAGTCCCTGAAGCACCGTCATCTCCCTCCACTTTAACCATGGCTCTAGCTCATGTGCTTAACACCTACCTTTTGAGTGCGGAAGAGAGCAGAGAGCCGCTCCTGCTGTTCACTGAGTAATAAAGAGAGTATTCAGTCTTTTAAAGGTCGTGAATAAGGCAGAGGATGTGGGAAATTAAAGAAGCTAGCTTAGCATGCTGTAATCAGCAGCTCTTGTTCACAGCCTCCCTTTTTTTTTTTCTTCCTCTCTCTCTCTTTGCGCCTGTTCCTATTAGCACACACTGTAACCGATGTTTGTGATATTCTGGGGTGTAATGCTTTTAGTTCCCCTATTCAGCTGAACCATTCTGAGCTGTCATAAAGCCTTCTAGATGCCTTCAGTTAAGGAAGCTCATCGGATTTCGTTGTTTTATTTACACATTTAAAAGTGTATTTGAACGAGGTTTGAAATCATGATTTATGATTGTTTTTAAACATTATGAAACACTTTAGTCTTGCACATTCATCAGGCTCGTAGTCAACCTGTCATGTAGAAACCCGACTTGATTCCTAGAAATTATAACGCTGAGTTATTTTTTCCGTTTTTTCGTTTCTTTCCTCCTCATCGCAATGAAGGGATTTTTTTAATTTATTTTTTGGTTAAGTGTGCACCAAAGTTAGTGGCTTGTGACCGAGTCAATTTCCTCTCGATTGCTTCAGTCGTGTCTTAACTTTGAATTTTGGCGCTTTGTTGTTTCAAGAGTGCCACCAGGCCGCTTCCTCTTCCTCCGAAGAACGCCTACTTCCTCCTTCTGTTCACCTCTCCTTCTCTTTCTTTCTGTGCAGCATAGACGAACGAGGAAAGTAAAGTTTCATGCTTGGAAGCTGTTTGCTATGGGACTGGAGTAGCTCGTGCTGCCTCGGTGTTGATGTATTTCTGAGCAGAAGCTGCATTCTGTGCTTCCTGGCACTAATCGGCTTAAAGAAGAAGAAGGGAGCGAGCAGCCTGGCGTGAAGGTTTCCGGGTGAGTGTTGTTTTTTTTTTTTTCTTCTTCTTTCTTTCTTTCTTTCTTTCTTTAGCTCACAGGGTGTTGCCTCAGCCAAATCAGACACTTCTGATGCCCTTCATATCCGGCTGTACTTCACCTGTTCTTCGCTGCATCATGACTTCTTGCTGCTGTCGTTTCTTTTTGAATCAAATTTAAAACCTTCCAGATTTACTCGATACTTTTATTTCTAGTAAGAAGCACCTGTTCTTTTTTTATTTATTGATTTTTTTCTTAGTATTTTTTTTTTTACTTGTGTGCACCTGCTTTTCATTTGAATTAGCAAGCGTCCACACTTAAATTTTAGAGTTTTCACGAGAAGATTACGACAGCCTGTAAGTCCCAGGTTTTTTTTTTTTTTTTTTCATTTTTTGAACACTCGGGCACATCTCACAATTCTGCACACGCATCAGTGCATCTGAATCTGTCCAAAATGGTTTCTTTTGAAATTTATGCCAACATAAGCATCGGTACTTCTCCTGGATAGATTAAATGGAGATTAATGCAGCAGCTCCAGTAGGAGATAAGAGTTATAGCAGTCTGAAGTGTAAAGTGCTGTTCTGGTGTGAGACGGAGAGTCTTGGCGGAGTCATCTGACAGGATATCCTGGTTGTTACATGACAGAGCTAGAGCATGTCTATGAAACGGAGATGCTTGTCTAGGCCAAGGATGAAAACCTTTCATTCTTCTGTTCTGCTGCTTTAACAGAGAATTTCTCTTTTGATGAACTTATTAAATATTTACGTCCCTTTTTTTATATATATATATTTATATAAAAGATTCCTTTTTTAAATCAATAAAAGAGGTCTCAGTTTTAGTGTTGTTTTTCTTCTTTGCCCCCTAACACGCATGCAACCTTCTTCTTAGTTTTATTTGCTTTGTAAATGAAATGAAATGAAACGGATCCTTTTACCCATTCACAATGCCATTATAGGCTCACTAAAGCCACCTCCTCCTCCTTTGATCTGTAAATAAAAGTTGAGCTGTGGTTAGAACTATCACACGACTATGGCTGCGTCCTTAACACAATAAGAACTCTATAAAGAACTGGGCGAGTCTAATAATGTCTCTCTAGTAATTCAGGATTAAACATGACCCGGTGCGCTGTTAAATGAAAACAATCAACAACAGACGTGAAACCGAGTTCGTGTCAACACCCTGAAGTTACTACATTTCCTATACCAGCACGTGAAGTGTTTCATTCCGTTTATTGACGAATACCATGTCAAACTTTTACTGTTTTATTTTTACATTCGATTGTGTAATATGTTTGAGAAAAATTCCTGTTACTTTGTAATACCATTATAGCGGCTCTGAAAAGTCGTTCTGTCACCACGTCATCATTTCTCTCTCGAAGTATAAAGGCAATAAATGCTGGTCATGTTACCAAGAAGCTGGGGAGCTGGAAGTCAACACCACTGCGCTGCAATGCTGCATCTATTTATATTTAATGAATTCGTTTAAGAGATGAGGTCTTATCAAGGAGAGTATTTCTAGTGAGATTGCATTATTTGAGTGTTGCGAGACAGACACTGAGAAGCCTCTAATGCGACATGAAAGAAAAAATACATAAATGAGAAAGAAACGAATATGAATTAAGGGGAAAACAAAAAGTCCTTTTATTGTGACATCTCACAAAACCCCTGAGTGATTCATACGGTATACTTCTAGGTCTTTTAAACTTTTCTTAAAAAACAAAACAAAAAAAAAACGGTTTAAACCCCGCCTCCTCTGTCTAAGTTTCTAACCAATAATAGACCAAATTCTTGTAATCTGTTTTGTAAGCAGCACGCTTATAGTTTTTCCAGTCATTCTTTTAATTATTGTTTCAATAATCCTGATTATTATTTATGAATCATTTAATTATATTTAAATGTGGTTTAGACTGACAGAGACTTTAAAATTAACAAATATTAACAGACAAGACCGAATTCTTCAAATGAATCATAACAAATCCCAAAAGTCGGATTTTCTAACCGCACGCAAGCTTTTTAACAGAAGCCAACTATCAATTTTGCATTTTATTATTATTATTATTATTATTATTATTATTATTATTATTGTTATATGAAACTATCATAATTATCTTTAAATAACACAAATAAACTTTAGATCAACACTGTGCTTTCATAATTACAGGTAGTCCCCTACTTACGAACAGGTTCTGTCCCGAGAACACGTTCATAAGTCGGATTTGTTCTTAAGTCAGACAAAGTCAGTCTTATACTCCTTTTACATGAATATACCATGCAAAGCATACCAATCGACTTGGCTAAATCTCTGTCCCCTTTCCCCACACTGCCCCCATGTGTCCAAAAACCATAACCAAGGAAATGAACCTCAAAGTAAAATGTAACAGTGTCGTCTCTGCGCCTTTAAATCGTGAGGGGAATCCTGGTCGGCATTTTGTCTGAGAGTAGTTTTCCACTGTATTGTACTATGAACTCTGTTTTGTTGAGGGTTTTCTGAAATCGGGTGCTCCCACAAGCTACTTCCTCGAATGTTCGTAGAACTGCAGTCTGTTTGTCTCTGCGGAAATTTGTAACTGTGCTAAAATATTGTCAAAAAAAGATTTAAGTTCCGCCTTCGTGCTCTAGATTTCTAACCAAGCATACTGCAGAAGGTGGAATTTATTAATCTAACACAGAGGCTTGCTAACAGTTTTACAATTATTATTATTATTTTTTTAATCATTTTGTAATGTACTTTATAACAGCATTCTTCAACTCCAGTCCTGGAGGGCCAGTTAAATATCCTTACTTTGCAATAAAATAAACAAAGACCGAGTTTGATCCCCGGGTGATGCTGTTACCTCTCGCAGCCAGAGCTCTAGAGAGAGCTGATTGGCCGAGCTCTCTCAGAGGGGAGGAATGAGAGGTATTTGGTGCTCTCATGTTAATCACGGCTCTACTGCCAATCAGGGGCGTCCGTGAGCTCACGCAAGTGGAAGGAGCGGATAGCACTGTCCTTCGAGTGCTTACGCCGCCCCCAACGGTTCGTGGGCGAGCGGTTCGAAAAGATTCGGTCGGTTGGCGTCACGTGGTTCGGAGGAAACACGTGATGGTCTTCGCCCTCCTGGCTGAGTGGTAGTAGTAGCCTTAATGTGGGAGCCCCCTAGTGACGGGGAGGAATTGGACACGACTAAATTAGGGAGAAAATCGGGGGGAAAAGGAAAAAAAGACAACGAGTACTTGTCTAACAATGATTCTTCTTACATTGACCAGTTATATCACACACATCATAAAAAAACGTGTTTTTTTTAAGTCATTAAATTTTAATGCACATTTTATTTTCTCCTATGTATTTTTCCCCTCATGTCTCCCTCAGTACTTTATGACCTGATGTTACTGCAGTTGAAAAGTTTAGTAACACCAAACAAGTAAGAAGTACAACACTAGGTTGTATATGACACAAATGTTATTATATTTTGTCATATACCTGAGTAAAAGGATAAATTAATATTATTTTACTTGCTTCCTCTTAAGAGTATTCCTCTTTCTTCTTATAAGAAAACCTCCTATTTTTATCTTAGTTTATATATTCTACACACACACACACACACACACACACACATATATATATATATATATATATATATATATATATATATATATATATATATATATGACAATTTCGAGTCCAAAATTATCTGCACTCTGTGTGTAGAATTTATTTTAAATTAATTTTCAAAAACACAAATACATATATATTTTTTAGATAATCTCTTTGCTTTTCAATACACTTTGGCAACAAACTTTTTCGTATTCTCTCAATAAAAATGTTTTAGGCTGAGACTCGAGTCACGAATGCATCGTGTCTTCACTTTTTCATCAGAACTGAATCGTAGGGCCACTTTTAGGTGAAATTTTGATGACCCAAGATCAGGGTTATAAGGGAGATGCTTTAATATCAAATATCAAAGTCCACAGTTTAACGAGCACTGTTGAATTTTTTAACCTTTTTTCTGATCATCTTCCTAACTGTCATAACTGTCATTTTTCCAGCCTATGGTTGACTTTTCGGTTGGTAATTGAGGATGTTTCCGTTTCATACTCTGCCGTTTACTCTCAGGCTCGTAGTCATACTGTGTCTCAGATAATGATTCTCTTAGAATATTGGTCCAAATATTGTTTGCTGATTAAGTCTTCAGATTTAGTACTTGTCTTTTTGAATGTTATCTTCTTGCCTAGACTTTGAAGCTTAATATGGATTCTGTAGTTTTACTTTTATTTCTTTTTCCATCTTGTCCACTTTAGGTCAGTCATGCACGATTTTGATATCTAAGAGACTAATTAAAAAATTAGGAAGGCGCCTCCTTTTGTACTTTCAAAACCTGCACCCAGAGCCTAAACCATGTTAATCAAGACAAAAGCGTTTGCAATCTTGGATCCGTGTTGCAGGTGTATGTGAGTGAAATGAGAGCAGGATTGAGTGGTAATCAGCTGGAGGCTATATCCTGAGCTTTTGTTGTCCTAAGCAGAGATAAAGGCCCCTGGTCTTTTGTAGCAGCGCTCGCTGTGTTCTCGCTGCACACCCGGGCCCTTTGTGGAGGTGTCAAATGCATCGCCTAAAGGGTCTTTTCGAAATCCATATAAGATCTGAGTGTTGGTTAACCAACCCCCCCACTTTCTCATCTTTAAACAGAGACAGAGATAAACACTGCTCATTTAGTCTCACTCTGATCATGTTCAGCTTCTGAAACAACTTTTCATGAATTCTTTTCTTTTTTTTTTCCTTCTTGTTTCCCAGTGCGTGTGTGTGTGTTATCTTTACATAATACCGGGGTTTTTTTTTCCTCCAATGCACCGATCATTTCTTCAGATCTCTATGGATGTGCGAGCTCTATAGAAGGTGCTTTACTGTATCTAAACTGCCAGCGTGGTACGTCTGCACATCTCCCCAGGGAGAGAGGGATCGCATGTACTGCCGGCCTGAGTTACTGAGCTGAAACTTCCCCATAAAATCCTTTCTGCTCCCTGAAGGAATTAAATCCCTTCGCTTGCTATCAACCAGCCTTCCTTCCATCCTTTTCCAGTGAAAAGAGCAGAGTCTCAGAGTTATTTTAACTCTCCATGAGGCGATAAAGCTGAATGAGGAATTTAATACGTTGGTCTCATTTTCCGGGCCACTCGGTTACCTCGGCACATCTGTAACAGCGGCTCTGGTGTGGTTTTTAAGGTGTGTCACTGCAGGGGGAAATACAAAACCATGAAGTGAAATGGATCACCAGCAAGCCAGATGTACTTTGATAACAAAAGGTACACTGTGTGATGGATGAGATTTATATCAGTCATGGCCACTTAGTCGCTTGTCTGTGCTCACTGTTAAAAAAAAAAAAAAAAAGGATCCTAGCAATTGGATATATACAGTATATAATTAATCAATTATAATAGATTACTGAGTAATTGCTTGGTTAAAAATTTAACCGATATGGTTTGTTTTGCGTCAAGTGGAATCCGTGGCAACGCAGCTGTAATCAGTGTTACCTCGCTATCCTTACTATCAGGAGATCCTTTGCTAATAACTTATTAGAAGAGCTGCGTCTTCATGATTCCTTTTGTTCATTAAGTCAGTCTCACACAGACAGACAGACACACACACACACACACACACACACACACACACACACACACACACACACACACACACACACCCATTCATACACTACGAGCAATTTGGGAATGGCAATTAGCCTAATCTGCATGTCTTCGGATGTTGGAAGGAAACAAACCAAGCACGCGGAGAACATCCAATCTCCACACACACACACACACACACACACACACACACACCGAGAGATCTGAGGCGGGAATGGAACACACAACCATGAAGGTGCAAGACCACGGTGCAAATCACTACGCCGCCTGGGATTGCGTCGACCTGCTGACAAGACACTTCCTCTTCCGCCATCTTTTGTTTTCACTCAGAGCTTTGTCTCAGTGTCTCAAAAGTGATCGCTGTTGTTCTAAAACATTTTCAGTAAACCAGCCATTTAACAGCATGAACTGTCGTACGTTCGCAAGCGCTTCATGTGCACAGCTGTTTCGTGTGCATGGGCGCGTGAGAGTGTGTGAGAGAGTGAGAAAGAGTGGCAGAGCGAATCAATGCTCTGTGAGCAATTAAATCAGACTTTACCCATTAAAAAAAAAAAAAGAAAAAAAAAAAAAAAAAAAAAGAAAATTTATATGTAGAGAGGTCACTGTCGATACTGTGGAGGGCTGCCAGGAATAATTCAGTGTATGGGACACGCTGGATTGTAGTAACACTTAAACTGAGCTAGTCCAGTGTTAACATATTCGACTAAAGGGTTAAGAAAAACTTTGAAACACTTACTACATACCGTACCATCTGTCAGTCTGCAAGTCAGTAAGCTCTTTTTTTCTTTTTTTGAGTGATGCTGTGGGAGTAAAGCTGTGGCTTCTTTAAAGGACTATTTCTGTTACCGGAGCAAAAATTAATAAAAATTTGTGACCATATTGTGTCTGAAATGTCTGGTACTTGATATTCATTTCTTATTAATAGAACAGTTTTATATAAAAGCAATATCACACTTGCAGGCATGTTCAGGTGTGAATATCAGCACAGGTGTTAATATACCTGCAGCCAAATCGCAGCTGTGCCGATATTCATTATAACATGACTCGTCCTTGTGGATTCCTGCTTAAGTTAACTCATTAGGAATGTAACTGAATATTATATGAACAGATGAACAGACTTCTAAGTGGAAAAGAATAAGAGGCACACTATTTATTTAATTTATTTATTTTTGGTAAAGTTTGCCAAAATGGTTTGCAAGGCATCTGTTTGAGACTAGCACAAGGTTTTTACTTGCATGTGCCAATTTTCACATACAAGCAGTCCAAAGTAAAGCTCACAGGACACTCAGTATGTACGGAATGTACAGTGCTGTGCGAAAAAGTCTTGATTCTTCATATTAAATGAAATTAAGTTCTGTAGATTAAATGAAAGAAATGGAGAACAAAGTGCAGAAAGATTTATAGAATTTGAATCGACATTAGCAGCAGCAACCTCATTTCCCCTTTCGTCAGTTCCAACCAGTCAGCATTCAGCATCACCAGTATATATACTAATCACCGGCCTGATCATCGGTCATCATCCGCACCTGTTTCTCAATGGTTTATGACCTAAATTAGATTTTTTTTTCTTCTATTTTATATGTTTGAATGATTTATAAGTCACTGTGTGGTTTAAGAAACAAAAAACATTTCTCAGGTTAAGTTACTTAAAATTAGAGGCAAAAACTTGCTGAGGAAGTGTGAGCCAAGGAAATCCTTCAGGAAGCATGGAGAACTATTTCTCAAAACTGCTTTAAAAATAGAAGAAACTCTGGCTCTTTGGAAGTGAAATGTGAAGAAATGAGAGGGGGAGTTGAGACTTACAATCTTTACAGTCTTTATTCATTCATGCTTGGGGTATTTTAACACTTTCAGTTTTCTGGGTTGCGTAGCTTCGAGTTCATTCCAAGTAATGTGCTTCAACTTCCTGTTTCCACTTTTTCTAATTCTGGGAAATGGATATTTAATCCATTTCCAGATCTCAGATTATGGATATTGATGTAGAAATCCAGCCGTTGATCTCACTGGAGCTTTTTGGCATGAGCTCTTGCACTGAGCGCTCCGTGTTAAAGGTACCTCTTGTGCCTGACTGCATATCGGAGCAGCTCGCGTTTGCAGGTTTTTCTGCATGATGACATGCCCTGCATCCAAAACGCATTTTTATATAAGATATGGAGAAACCACTCGAGGCTCGTATCTTCAGCAGTATTTCTGTATGAAGGCAAGCTTGTGAAAATGAGCGTAGTCCGTTTAGTAATGGTTTAATACTTGTCCTGGTGATTAGAATTAGGGTACTAGTTTATTTTTAGTTCAGGAAATAGAATCAGCTACGTTCATTAGAAAATACTGAGGAATGGGACACACACACACACACATATATATATATATATATATGACAATTTCGAGTCCAAAATTATCTGCACTCTGTGTGTAGAATTTATTTTAAATTAATTTTCAAAAACACAAATACATATATATTTTTTAGATAATCTCTTTGCTTTTCAATACACTTTGGCAACAAACTTTTTCGTATTCTCTCAATAAAAATGTTTTAGGCTGAGACTCGAGTCACGAATGCATCGTGTCTTCACTTTTTCATCAGAACTGAATCGTAGGGCCACTTTTAGGTGAAATTTTGATGACCCAAGATCAGGGTTATAAGGGAGATGCTTTAATATCAAATATCAAAGTCCACAGTTTAACGAGCACTGTTGAATTTTTTAACCTTTTTTCTGATCATCTTCCTAACTGTCATAACTGTCATTTTTCCAGCCTATGGTTGACTTTTCGGTTGGTAATTGAGGATGTTTCCGTTTCATACATAGACGGAGAAAAATAATAACTGTGAAAGAGAAAGATTATGAATCATTCTCTCACATGCACGTGTATCTGAGAGCAGTCATGAGAACTTGTCATGAGATGCAACTGAGGTTGAGAATCTCTAAGGGGCTTTGCACATTAGGGCCCCAGGATAGTTTCCAAGAAAGACCCCCCCCCCCTCCCCTCTACCCCCCTAAAAAACAAGTATGGTTCATTTTGTCAGTGAGAACATAATCGTTCCATGCTTGGGAACCACATGATCTCGAGAGCAATACAGCATACTCGGGTACGGATCGAATCAGATATGGAGGCCAATCGTCTGTCTTCTCCAAAAATCTCAGCGGTCTCATCCTCTGACCTACAAAGCCACAGACAATAAAGTAGGCATGTGAGAGTGTTGCTCTTTCCTGTTCTTTTTTTTTATTTATTTTTTTTTAAAATGGCAATAAAATTGGGCATAGCACGAAGATTAACTTCCTTGTTCTGTTGTTCTCTTGTGCTTAATGGTGGCCTTAGAAACCAAGAAGTAGTTAGCACACTGCTAACTTCTCTGTACGGGTGAGTGTAAAGATGCAAGTGTACCCTAAGAATGAGGATAAAATTTTTCTTCTGAGCGGTGGAGTGGGGAGGGGGCAGGGATCATTCCCGGGCACGGTGCGAATCGATCATGCTTAATGTGAAGATGTCCTCAGCGTCTGGAGAGACTGCCCGAACTCACGCTCTTGAGAGGGCGACCACGCCCACTCTGGGTGTAAATCGAAATACAGATGTAGAATTAATTTGACCACTAAAGAGATGGAAGACTTTTATTTCATAAAGCAGAGTCAAAGATACTGTGCATTTCATTACAGTGAAATTCTGGAGTTTTTGTTTTTTAATTGAATTAAAAAAATAAATAAAACATACTGCTGCGCTTCTGAAACACCGCTTCATTCACTTGTCCTTTTAAAGGCTTGCTGAAAAATCTGTTACCTAAGTGCCATGTGGTCTCTGACCACATCCTTGTGTTTGCCTTAGCCATATTAGCAGTCCATGTGGTAGATACAATTTTTCCTAGAATGGAGAAATGACCTCAGGCTTGTTTGGTTTCTTGGAAAAAAAGGATATAGTTACACTGTATGAGAAAGAATGTGATTAAATGCTGTAAAAAAAAAAAAAAAAAAAAAGAACAACAACAACTTAGAAACAGGGTCCTGTGCTGTCCATCATTGTCATCAGGATTTGTGGATTTTAGCATTTAGCCATGAGAAATGTAAAAATGAGAAATGTGCTTGCATTAGCACATTCTCTCAATTTCTTTTTGTTTTGCATCATAACTATACAGTCAGTCCAGAAAAATATGTTTTTTTTCTTTTCTCAGGCTGTTCTCCTAAATCTTTTGCAACTAACAGGACACAGAGATGATCAAATAAAGCTTCGTTAGCTTGCATCTTGCTTAGGCTCCCGCAAAACACGCACACACGAAAATCTATGCGCTCCAGACACCAGCTTAAAAGCTTTGCTCGTCGTCTGTTCGGGTAGACTCAGACATTCTAGTTCATCGAATCAGCATCCAGATTGGACAATCTACAAACTTCATGGTTTTGGATCTCTTTCTCCTGATGGTGGACTACAAACAAAACGCATCTCTGCTTTCCTTAAGTGTTGAATCCTGGGCGTCCATCCTGGACCTGTCTTTCAGTTCGTTGATTCCAACACTGTCCCAAATATCATCCGAATGCATCTATTTGGACTTTTTGGAAAGTTAAGTTTGAAAGTTTTCTCCCAAAGTAAAACTCAAGACCATAGAAGAATGATTGCATCTACTGTAGCATCCTAATTGGTTCTGTGGGGAAAGGCCTGTGTAATAATATCTTGCAGAAAAGGCTCTGAATAGATCATCTTTAGAAAGCAAAAACCTCCCAAAGGCTCCCTGTCTGGGGGAAACCCCCTTAAAGGTTCTATGTAGAACATTACAATAGAGGACGAACGTTTCCCAAAAGCTTTCAAGTAGAAGTCTTTAAGGAAACCGTAAACAGTCAGCCATCGAAGGTTCTTTTTATAGAACCCCCTTTTATGCACTCTTGGAATAAAAGATTCTGTCTAGGATACTAAAGTGTTCATTAGTTTGTTCCCACGAGGGTGTCTCTAAATGGTTTGAAGTAGAAACCTACAACAGATTTAGTCCTGCCCACAAAGCGGAGCTAAAAAAAAAAACCCTAAAGTAGCTCCTTAACAGAAAAAGTGCTAAAGCTTCCAATAATGCAGCTCAGCCACTGCAGCTACTGTAGGTACAGACCAGTGGCCTTTCCATGATATATGCAGCTGGCTTACAAATAATATGACGAAATTACAAAGCAAACGGGCACCGTGCGTGAACTTGGCACGTGGCAGCTGGGCAAATTTTTTGCACATGCTATATGACAAAAGCTGTGATTGGTGCATTCATACTTCACATGGCCACTAATGAAAATGGCAGGAGTACCCGACTTTGAAAGGGACACGGAATCTGGTTTTGTTTTCATGCAGCTCTCACATATTTCTGTTAGTGTTGAGCTTTTATTCTCTGTTTGTGGCGTGTTCTAAGTGACAATTTGCATTACACCCTGGACACATTTGATGTGGGGAGGAGAATGATGGGATGCTCCTTACGAAGGCGTGTCTGTTGTTGAGCCTCATATAAAGCTCCTGTAATTGTTCTACAATAGAAAACTTCAAACAGTCGAGCAACATTTTTGACTGAAAATGGACTTCAGCAATAATAGCAGACAATAGCGACTAGAAACAAGCTAGCCAGTAGACATTAACACTACATGTCATCAAGTTAGCTTGCTCTCTTCTCTTTAATGATGATGTTAATGTTGATGAGGGAGTACTTCTCTTAACGGCAGTTCAACCAAGCCGAGTGATTTACATTATAAAATAAAACGTATTACATAAATATTTGTACACTGTCCACATTGGGCATGGCCATGTTGATTACAGAATCACATCAAATTAAGGAAAGAACAGGTAGTTGTGTAGAGGGGTGTTTTGGGGGGTTGTTAATGGAAATTAAGACGTTATGTACTAGAAATTACAATATTAAATCTTCCTTTTTATAGGTGGCAATATTTCTTTTGTCCTGATCGATGGACTAGTGCCGCATGTATTTGAATTTGTTTTGGATTTAATAAGAGACAGTTAGTTGTGTTTTATATTCACTGTTTTCAACATAAAATCATGTGTGAAATGTAGAAAACATTGATCCTCTCTCTCACACACGCATGCAAAACGACTTTAGCTGGTAGAGATGAAGGGGAAAATCCATTCAGTTATGTTTTGTGATTCTTTTCTTTGGCAATTTATGTATCGCCACACTGACTCCAAAATAGATTTTTTTAACTAAATTTTTCAAATAAATAAGTAAATAAATATATATTTTATTATTGAGCTAGTAATATCTTGCAGTCGATCTATAAATCGTACAGGTGGTGCGCTGTACAATTCGCACATTGGCAGGCAGCACAGCATCCTGTATGATAGAAGCTTTTTTTAATTTGTAATAAAATATAACAAAATTCAATATAGAATCAAAATATTTCTAAATCTTCACCTAGGTATCGTGATAACATCATATCAGGTGATTCCTATCCCTATTAGCTGGGTTTACAATA